>JAFIRS010005492.1:0-55824 GCA_018342105.1 Gonioctena quinquepunctata
TAGTTTCTCGTAAATTTGATAATTTTTCGAGTTTTGCATTTATTTCTTCGGTTTATAAATTCTAGTAGATCTGATCGCGATTTTCCTTCTCTCCTTTGCCCAATTGAAGAGCTATCTATGAAGTCGTTAAATGTGTAGGGCACGACAGATAATTTTTTTCTGCCTATATTTCTAGTTTGTGTTCCTCCTCTTTCACACCATGAGAAATTGAGATATCCTCAACTAAGGAAGACGGGAGTGTATTAAATTATCTTTATTTCAAAAGGTTTTGAAAAATAGATAAACTAGGTACACTCAAAAATACATATTTTCCAACCTACCTCATAACGAAAGTGTACACACCTGCTAGTCTTAACCTTATAATTTCACTGTTTCCTGTCGTACATTTTCATTTTGATCTAACGAGATTGCCAAAAAGGTGTCCATTTCACCCGGTATATAACCATCACGATGATACCAGTTTTCACTAAGTGTGTCAAAACATGAAATATGAGCATATCGGCTAGAAAAATGTGGCCTCTGGCAAGTGTAGAACATTTCCGATGTGGAACCGCCCCACAATTTACTCGCTTTGCCAAAGAGCTTTGACCCGGTGTCGAAGGAACACCGGTTAGTGATTGCTACCCCGGGCTAGAGCTAAGTTTGTCGACCACCCGCCTACTTTCAGGCTTGTACTGATAATGGACATTATGTCGGTGCTCTTCATTGACATAATTGAATGAGAAACTAGGCGCAACCCAGATAAATATTTTATAATTAGCGCAATCACATACATGTATCGGTTATTTGTATTCGTTAATTGAATGATTATGGGTATTCAGTAGGAGACAGGGACGGATTGTAAAAAGCGGTCTTACTATATCGAAATATGTGTTTACTGAAATGATATTACATTAATTATTATTGAATTGGGATTGATGTTGACTGAGCGTTTGCCAAATTCAATTCTACTTTGCATTTTATTTTTACTGAAAATGGACGCGAAAGGGTAGACCCCTCGTGTGAGCCGCGGGCGGCCCGCACTGCGACCTTCGGAAGGGGGCGGGAATAAAGAACGTAGATAATTGTGGACCCTCTTTTTGAGGAGCTGTAGGTTATAGTTCTCTGGGAAAATTGGTTTCGGGAGCTCGTCCCAATCCATAGCAGCCCTGTAAAAGAATGATTGTTGATGGAGAGTGGTCCGAGTTCTTCGGTAGAATGTGGCCAGTGGTGGTATGAAATATTCGATTTCTCTGGAATATCTGCCGTGAGAATATTTGATAATGTCAGGTCTGCAACTCTTCTTCTATGTTCCAGTAGGTTGGGGGTATCTGTGGGGGTTGGATTGTTTATCTTTTTGGAATATACAATACTCCAGCAGAGGTTGGATTTGAGCATTGTATGTCGTCAGCAGTTGGTCAGGAGTAAAGAACGTTCTATCTCTCCATAGAAAACCTTGCCTCTGGCTTGCATTCTCAGCGATGATAGCAGAATGGTCATGCCAAGACATGTTATTCGACACCGTGACTCCCAAAATCGAGATGGAGGGGCTAGATTCAAGGGTGTTTCCGGACATTGTGATGGAATGATTCGAAGGGTTGACTTCCTTGGAAAACGTGGTGCATTGTGATTTTTCGGCGTTGAACTGAGCGAGATTGTTGGTTCTCCATTCGACGATGGTTTCAAGATCTCTATTGATGGAGTCAATCTGCTCCTGCCTGAATCTAATTGTGTCGTTCACCGAAAGTGGTCGATGGGATGTAAAAGTCGAGACAAGTGTGCTATCGTCTGCAAAGCTGTAGATGAGGTTCCTGGTGATTTTCAAGAGGTCATTGATGTGTTAGAGAAACAGGGTGGGCGACAGGATCGAACCCTGTGAGACCCTGGCATTGGTTGTCATCGCACCGGAAGAAACATCGTCAACCGCCACATGAAGGCAGCGATCTTGCATGGAGCTCATGATCCACTGGCGCAGTTTGGTTGGGAGACCTTAGGCAGATGATTCACTGAATAATGCCTGGTGCCAGACGCGGTCCAAGGCTCTAGATATACCTGAGGCTATTGCACGGGGTTCTTCAAATTTCTCGGAAGTGCTTGTCCGGAGCTGAGTGACATATGCCAGTAAATCTTCAGTGGACCAAAGTTGACGGTATCCATACTATCTGTTGTGAATTATCTAGAATTTTTCCAGATATTTGATGGGTTCTATATTGATCGCTTTCACCATAACTTTGGATATGGCAGAGAGTAGTGCAATAGGGCGATAATTCGCAGGAGTTGCCTTTCCCTTTCAAATTTCCCTTTGATATTTATAATTCACGTGGGCTGAGAATTCCCAACCCTTATTAATGAGAAATGCAGTCCGAGAAATGGAACAGAATTTGAGATTATTGACGAAAAATTCAATTTTGATGAGCTCTGAAGTAAATGATGATACTTCCGTGAAATTAATTTCCTGATCTATTGGCTATGTGCATGACAGTGGCGCCGCCTAGCGAATGCAACATTTTGGAACTAGAAAATTATTTGACAATTTGATGATAATTCTTGTTTCGATAATTTCTATCAAAATCTAGTAGAAAACTCCAAGAAATTTTAACATTGTCGATATCAAAGAGTAATGTATAATATTCTTAGGGTAAAAACAAATGGATATTATGATAACAACACGATTTATAAGCAAAAAACATAACATCTCAATATGTGATGAAAGGTAATGAATTAGTTTCAGTACAACATTTGAGAAATGTTGAGGAACTGACCAAAACCAACCAACCAGCTGACCAAAATCAACGGCCAAAGTTATTCAATATAAGGCTATATTATTAGGCAAACTTCAGTGACATTGGTTGATTTGGTATAGTTACTGAGACTGATATGATCCTTTTTTGCAGAAATAAAATTGATGCCGTGACACCGTAATATAAGGTTGTCACTCACTTTTTTCTTTTCACAGGAGCTATCCATTTTTTCTTTGCTTGAATTTCCAGGCCAATTTTGTAAAAGTATAAAATTCACATAAACTATTCTTTCCATTATTTGTGCAGTTCACAACCCAACTGATTCAACGTGAAATTATCAAAAAAAAATTGACAGTCCCGATATGTTTTACATTTTTGCGAGCAATTTGATTGTCCCCACCAAGCACTCCGCACATAGCTAATAGTTACATAATTATAATAAATTTTGGAATATCAAGAGGTTGTTAGTGATGTGAATAAGATTTGTTAAATTGTTATGAATCATGAATCAATTGAACAGAGTTGAAAATAATATATCAACAAATACGGCTCTACGACCGTTTTCGAAGGAAACCAAAAATCGAATTAAAATCCAAATCAATGTACTTCAATTAATTTTAATTTTGAACTTAACCTTCATAACTCGAAACTGCACAACTCGAAATTTAACTGTTTTTCCCTATACATTTTGTGTGTGTATTTAAACTCGAACGTTTCAAAGCTTCATCAGCACAGCAGTCTCTGAGTCGAAATTTCCAGGTGAAATTCAACAAGACAAAGCTTTGGTGCTCAGGGAGATTTTTACCGTTCGTTGTGTTTTGATGATTTCTATAGTAAGTTGAAGCACATTTGTGAGTTGCTTTCGATAAAGGAATTTGTGATATCTGCATCAAAGGAACTTTGCCGGCTCTATATGCTCCTTACGTATAAAATGAAAATTCCAACGTAGATAAAACTGGTCTGTTTTTCAAATGTTTAAATGAAAAGTATGACTGTGTGCACGTATCGATATAATCGATGAAAGAAAATTGTATTTCGTGCATTAAATAATTTATAAAAATCGTAGCAAAGCTCTTTCGATCGTTAGGTCATCATCAGTGCGTACCTGAAAGTAGTTATGGGAAGAGCCGTTATACAGGATCCCACGATTCCAGCAGGAGTCAGCAGGAATTAGACACCTCACCGACTTCAATAAAACCAAGAGGAAGGCATTCTCTCGAGCTTTTTGCTACTAGATTTTGAACAGTTAACTTGTATTTCATGTACTTAAAGTTCCTTCTGAAATAAAATTGTTTTTTAAAAAGTCATTTCCCGAAATCGAACTTATTTTTGGCGCAGTCGTTGTAGGATTTCGTCTAACGGTTTTGACGACAAAAATCGCGTTGAACCGGTCTGTTTCTACAGTTTGTGGACGAAAACGGACATTTCGTGAAAGTGACCAGAGAAGACAATTCAGAAGTATTCTGCGACCGAGGACAACATCGCCCAAGTTCCAGAAACCTGGTAGAGGACCAAATCGCCAAAACCAGCCATAATTTTAAGAATTCCAAGGACCAGGGACGGACTCGCCCAAATCCCATTGGAGTAGGATAAGAAAAAGCAATGAAAATCATCATATTACTGTGAGTTATTTTTGCTCTCCTTTAGTGCATTTTTCCTATTTTTATCTGTAGTCGAATATTTGCTATTTCCACATTTATTTTATTTTTTACGAATTCCACAAATTTTGTTTTGAATTTATTTTTATGTCAGAAACCGATATAAATAATTTAGTTGATTTATTTCAAAACTCGCTAACTACCGGAAATTCAGTTGAACCTATCAATATGGCACGCCCAGTAGATTATCAACTTTTGAAATTGTATGTTGACGTGATTCCAAGTTATGAAGGAAACCCAAATACATTAGGTATTTTTTTGGACAGTTGCGAAAATTTGATAAGAACTTTTTATGATCAAGCTCATCCTCAAATCAATACATACATTTTGCGAGCTATCATTGGCAAGCTAACTGGTAGGGCTCTCAGCCTCATTGGTTCACGAATAGAATTAAAAACTTGGGAAGAAATTAAAAATGCTATTGAACTCAGTTTCGGAGATCAGAGAAATATTGATTGTTTGATACAAGATTTGATTGCTTTATTTCCATTCAAAAATGAAGCTCCTTATAATTTTGGTATGCGTTGCCAGGACGCAAGAAGCCTCATTATATCAAAATTAAATTCATCAGGTTTGAACGCAGCTGAAGTAAATATTAGGCTAAAATTACAGTGATTTAGCTCTGAAAACATTTATTAGAGGTTTAAGTGGTCAACTCCAAAATAATGTGCGACTAAGAAATCCCGATAGTTTAGAAAAAGCCATGTCTCTTGTAATAGAGGAAGAAAATTTTCTTTATAGTCAACATAGAGGAAATTCCTTGAATTCACAAAACTTATTCCAACCATTGCAAAGAGTGACACCAGTCGATCCAAAAACCAATAATCTGATACAACCATTCAATACACCAAGATTCACCTCCACATATCAAAATAATCAGCCCAATTTTCAAAACAACTTCCAACAATCAAATTTTCAGAGACCACCATTCCAGAATAATTATCAAAGGCCATCCTTCCAAAATAATCCCCAGAGACCACCCTTTCAAAATAATTTTCAGAAGTCACATTTTCAAAACAACTTTCAAAGGCCAACAATGCCCCATCAGACACAATTCAGACCAAATAATTTCTCGACCCAAAAACATCCATACTTTCTATCAAGACCCAATCAATACCAAAACCAACCACAATCAATAAATCAAAATAAGCCTGAACCCATGGACACTTCGTCCGGTAACACCCGAATGCAACCCCGAAAAACATGGACTTCAACCGAATTATTTTTCCAAGATGTTAATCGACCCGAAAATCAATTTGATTCAAACAATTTCGAATATTCAGAAAATTCCACGAACACTGAAGATCTAACAAATGAAGAAACAGCTTATTTCCAAGAAAACAATTATCAGCCTTATAATGTATATGATGAACTCGAACAATATCCTGACCTACCGTACTCACAACAAGACTATGAACACGATCCGCAGATATCAAATTCCGCTCATACAAATTTTCACTTGGCAGAGACTTCACACGACCCCAACATAATCAACTTGAATCTTATGGATATAAAAGCGAATTTACCACACATTTTTATTCCTGAACTGAATGCAAATTTTTTAATTGATACAGGGAGTACCAGAAGTCTGATGAATCCAAACTTAGCTAGGAAATTTTATACCCAATTTATTCTCAATGAAGATTTCAATATACAAACTGCCCATGGCATGAGCTATCACAATAAAGTTATAAATATCCCAATTTTCAAAATTTTTTAGAGTTAGTGGCACATAAATTTCATTTATTTAAGTTCAGTGAAAATACGATGGACTGATTGGATTGATCTGTTTTATCAGCTCAATGCTTCGCTAAATATGGGAACCGAATCTGTTATCACTCCATTTGTCGAAATTCTATTATTTACGAATGCGAGAAGGCAGAAAAAGCAAACAATTGTTTCGAAATTGCAAACTACAATTTGTTGGTTTCCCCAAGAACATCAAAAGTAGTCAAACTACCCGTGAATCGAAAGAAAGAAACATCAAATACAAACGTGGATGCCCTGTCTCGAATTGCCATAAATGCCTTAGAAACTGAATCAGTCATTAACAACCCCGGAGATATCGTCCTAGAAACCCTAGATTACCTCCGACAGCTTGCTGAACATCCAGTTCAAGACAAACATCCCACGACATCACGAGAAATTGATAAACCCATAGAAAATACTATTTCATGCGACAGACCAACAACGTCACAAAACATAAACAAACCTGAAAAAACTATTGAGATCATTTCAGATGTACAAATCGAACCTCGGAACAATATCGAAAATAATGACACTAGGTCATCGACCCAACATTCCACTATGAACGAAACCGAAAATCAAATAAAAATTTTAGATAAAAATATAACGAAGATCTCATAATTGAATTTCTGAGAGACTACACAACATCTGATAAAACGTATTGTATGTATTTTCACACTGATCATCTTTACAATAGCTTCAATAGAACATACATTCAACATTTTTCGCAAAACGGACCAAAATTGATAAAATGTACAGAACGAGTAAATACCATCACAGATAAAGACGAACAAATTCTCCTCATGAAAAACCATCACGAAAGTAAGACAAATCATCGTGGTATCGGTGAAACTTCAGAAAGACTTAAACGCAACTATTATTGGATAGGTATGAAAAAATCAATCACAGAATATATCAACTCGTGTGAAATCTGTCAGCGTACTAAGTACGCCAGGAAAACACCATATTCACCACTCATGTTAACGGAAACCGCTTCAAAACCGTTTCAAATCATTCACGTAGATCTTTTCTTTTATGACAAAAAAATATACTTGACTCTTGTTGATTCATTCACAAAATTTGCGCAAGCCTACCAAATACAAGGAAAAACAGCCATTCATATAAGTCAAGGTCTCATTAAGTATTTTTCAGCTTTCGGAATTCCAGAAAAATTAGTTATCGATCACGGAACAGAATTCAAAAATGAAACCGTAGAAGAAATTTTAAATTTACACAAAATAAAATTCATTTCACCACCCCGCACACCACGAATCAAATAGCATCGCGGAACGATTTCACTCTACCATAATAGAACATCTCAGAATATTACAAGAAACCAATCCCGATGAAACCGAAAATTTAATAGAGTATGCAATCATAGGCTATAATAACTCAATCCATAGCTCAACCAATTATACCCCATTCGAACTGACATTCGGACACACAAACTCCAGGAATCCAAACGAAATTTTTCTACCTAACACATTTTTCAACGACTATGCGGAAAACCACAAGAAAAAACTAGAACATGTATATCAGAAAGTTCATGAAAAATTAGACAAGACAAAAGAAAAATTAGTAGAAAAACATAACACAGAAGGTGACAGTAACGAAGATTTTCAACTAGGAAAAACAGTTTTCAAACAGAATTCCCAAAACCGTAATAAGAAAAATAATAAATTTCTTGGCCCATACAAATACCGTGTCGAAATCACTAGTAAACTAAAAAAAATAGAAAAGAAATAGTGCACATCAAAGAGTTGAGAAAACCCCCTCTTGTTACAGGTGCTTCTTCTATGCAAGTAGTCAACTGACCTACCCTAAATTCCATGACCTTTCCAAAAACCCTGGTTTACTTACTCTCAAACTTGGCAATGCCCAAAATAAAATTGATTATTGGTCTTTTGTTCAAATATTCGATATTACCAATATTGGCGAAGAATTTCAATCTCTCCGAATAAAATTTCATAATTTAATAACTCTACTGGAGAACAATGTTCAGAACAAACTGAACACCTCCTCAAAATGGAATATTATAATTCATATCATTTAGCAACGAATCTTGAAAACAAAATATCACTTCAAATAAATCAGCTGAACCCTGTAAATAATCAGCCCCGACCGAAACGTGGCCTCATAAATGGTTTTGGATCTATCATTAAAACAATCACTGGAAATCTTGATGAGGAAGATGCGGAGAAGTATAATGAAGCAATCAATAGACTCTCAAATAATCAATTCAAAATTAAAAATATAGTAAATGAGCAAATAACACTTCTTCAGAATTCTATGGATATTTTCAATGAAACCACTCAAACTCTTGCTCACAACCAATTAGCTCTCCAACTTAGAATTATACAGCTCGAAGAAATAATGAAATCAAAAGAACTCCAAAATATGAAAACATATCACTATTTTCTGATACATATTTTGATAAATCAAATAATTGTAGCCTTTCAAACGATGTCCGATATACTTGAAAAAATTGAAATTGCCATCACTTTTTCCAAACTCAACATACTTCACAATTTTATAGTTGAACCAAATGAACTACTCAAAGAAGTCAAATCAGTAAGTTACCGCTTATCGGAAAACAAACTACCTTTTGAACCAAAATTGAAAAACATACTCAATTTCGAGAAAATTATAGAAATCAAAAGTTTTTCGAAAGGAAATCAAACAATATTTGTCATTGAAGTACCAATTGTGGAAAAAGAAAGCTACGACTATTTCCACCTTTATCCCTTACCAATCCTGCGAGAAAAAACATTCCGAACTATTTTACCACAATCAGAATTCCTCATCCTCAATGAGCAAAATTACATGCCACTCCACTCTGAATGCCAAGAAATCCAACCCGAAGAATTTCTTTGCCATGAAACTACCCCATCCAATTGAAGGAAGATGCCCCTGCGAAGTACAATTATTGAGATTCTCCAACAGTGTTTCCAACTGCAAGCCTATTCCAACCGAAATTAGCCAATTGAAAATACAGAAGATCGAACGAAGCAAATGGATCATCATTTCACCAGAACTGATAATAGCCAAACAAAAGTGCGGACTCAATAAAACAATGTACCTCTGCAAGGAACTTACGTGCTAGAACTTCAACCCCAATGTGTAGTGCAGGTGAAAGACTTTCGAATACGCAGTTACCAAAATACGAGGAGTGACTTTAAAGACATTGAACTGCCAAACTGAACATTGACATATACAAAATGAAAATTCTCAAATCGACTTCAAACCTCTGCAATTGAACGGAATCAACCTAGATGAAGTGAAACACATCAAAACCTCTTTGGAAGTGCAACATAAAAAACTTGACGGACTTTTAGAGGACCCGGTTCACTTCAACAACATTAGTGTCTGGACTATTATTATCTATATTTTCATTTTTATTGTAATGGTGTACGTTCCAGCCCACTTTTATCTAAAAAGGATCAAGAAAAGAAGACAGCCACAAAACGGCACAGAACTTCAAGAGATCCCAGAAGCACATCTCCAAATCCTGTTGCAACCCCCAGGATTTCACTCTAAGGGCGGAGGAGTTATGGGAAGAGCCGTTATACAGGATCCCACGATTCCAGCAGGAGTCAGCAGGAATTAGACACCCCACCGACTTCAATAAAACCAAGAGGAAGGCATTCTCTCGAGCTTTTTGCTACTAGATTTTGAACAGTTAACTTGTATTTCATGTACTTAAAGTTCCTTCTGAAATAAAATTGTTTTTTAAAAAGTCATTTCCCGAAATCGAACTTATTTTTAAGTAAGTAATATTGAAATTTGGTACGACTGATGATGACCTAAAGTCGAAAGCGCTTTGCTATGATTTTAATAAATTATTTTATGCACGAAATACAATTTCCTTTCATCGATTTCAAATGAATACCTGTCGAAATACTGGCTCTAAAATGAAAAATTCCACGGAGGTAAACTACTATTTTTATGTTAAAATCAAAAAGTTTTATTCATTATTGACTATTGTCCTGTTCATAGTCAAATCAATCACGAATAAAAACAATCCAGCTGACATTTTTTCACTAAATATGACTTCCAAACTACAGTCTCTTGATCGGAGTATCACAAAAAGACTCAAATTCGATTACCGACGCCCAGTCTTAGAAAAAATTCAAACAGTTTGGAAACCTATTCTTCCACTTCCAAAATCGATCTTCTCGATTGTGTTAACATTGAGGCCACAGTATGGAATGAAGATGTAAGCCAAACAATAATACAAACTTGTTTCGAAAAAGCCGGTTTCGTGATACATAACTTTTATGACAAAGAAGATGAAATTCCATCAGCTCACTTAAAAAAAAATATTCGTGAACAATAAGTTCTCTCAGATGTTGAACAGTCATCTAATGAATGTTTGGAATTGCGGAATATAAAAGATGTAAACATTCATGGAAGATTTTTTTATTCTCGATGAGAACTTTGTTACCAGCAAAACTCCTACACATGAAGAAATGGTCGCTAGTGCAGACAACTGAAATGAATTTGAAGAAAAATCTGATCAGAGTGACATCACAAGAGAACAAAATTCAAATTCTAACTGTTCTATTAGGCTTTGTCAAAATACAGCTAAACTTTTCACAACGTTTGGAATTGAAAAATTCATTTGATTTTTGCCATAATAGGGTTAAAGGCATCCAGCTTGCTCTTCCTGAAATAAATGGAGCGAATAGAACCCGTCTCGACAGGAAATTCTGAAGGCTTTTAGAGTAAACAAGAGACACTCACTTCACTGAATTAGTTAATAAAGTTTTTCTTATTTTGACATTCAAAGTGACACTTCTCAAAACTGGTTGACGTTATCAAATGTTTAACTTTTCATCACCAGTTGCGAAAAGTAAAATTTTTTGCAACTGGTGATAAAAAGTAAATTTCACCACCAGTTGCAAAAAAACAGGAATGAAATTTGTTATAATTCTGAGGCTAAACTACTTGAAGTACTTCTTCACTGCACTAAAAAGTGAAAATTAATTTTTAAATTTAATAACGACTATGCCAAAAAGCGTGGTGTGCTTTGTCGAAATCAATTCAAATAGTCCAAGATCCCAGAGCCGGTAAACCTTAGTCATTTTAGCAAAGCAGAAATTTTGAGTATGATTATTGTGATATGTAGTTGAGAACGTATGCCTACTTGTTAGCTTGAAAGCGGGGCCCTTTTAAAGGTAGTGGGTACAAAAGTACATAATAAAAACTTTCTTAGTTATGCTAAAGTATGGTAATGCGTTTGAATTGATATCGTCCAGTTGGCCGAGCGGTCTGAGGCGAAAGTCTAAGAGCTCTGGATCTCAAAAGTAAGCGAGGGTTCTAATCCCCACGCCTGACGACTTATTTTTATTTTCCACTTTGAGATATTTTTTTTTATTGAATATTCTTTGTTGTTGAATATTAACATTATTTTTTAATTTTTAGTGCGTCAAATGCGTGTTTTCCAGTTTTTAAAATATATATATTTCATATTTCTAACTTGAATTAAAAAGGATCACATTATATCAAAATTAAAAAAATATTGTGTGAAACACGTTGGGAAACACTATTTTTGTAAATCGCTTTTTAGGTGCTCATGGATTCATAATAGTGTGTGTATTTTTTTTTTCAATCCAGAATAGAATAAATCGATTTTAGTGTTTTGTTTTACTTCTTGTTGGTAAAATAATGTGGGATCATTGTGATTTTATAAATATATCTGCATTCAAGGAATGTGAAGTTCTATGTATGTAATCGTCATTATCAATTGAATTGCAATCGCCGTTTTTTCTTTGTCCAAACGTGTAAAAATTATGTCATTTTCAATAGACTTTTTCTTTATTCCTTTTGCAATTAATATTTCTTTATTACGCTTCATTTGAGATCTTGAAAGATAAGATCCCAACATATAACCCGAAAATTGTTTGTTGATTTTCCAATCGGAAGTTCCTTTCAACGCTATTTCTGCTTCAATTATTAGAATTTCTTATTTTTGTTCATTTTAGGTTATAGCTGAGTCAAGTTTTCTTCGTGTGATGTTAAATTTGTTTTGGATAGTTCAAACAAGTCTACTGAAAAATGTATGTTCTGAAACTGTTTCAGAATTTGGAAAATTGTTTTGAGATTTTATATGGTTTTTAAATAATTAATTTTTTTTGTTTTAAAAACTTTATATGTTTCATTTTATTAACTCGTTCCCTAACGTTATCCTATAGAATTTGGAATTCAATTAGGTGGAGTCTATAAATCAATTCTGAATGTATTGATTTCAGACAAATGTTGTAAATATCTCTTTTATTGAATTGAATCTTCCCGTTCTATTTTTACCCATTTGATTAATACGAACTTCTCACATTGCCGAGCTGCAAAACTAGTATTTTCTGTTCTCAACTGAAAGGATTTGGGAAACAATTCATGTTCTAAACATTTCTCAAAAACTCAAATGTTTTGAAATAAAATCGCACATCGTAGTTTGAAATACTGTAAGGCCAGAAAGCTAGAATTAGCTTTTTCCAAATTTTGAATTGATGTGACCGATACTTGATGAAAATCCATATCAAAGTGAACAAAAGACACTCACTTTACTGAATGATATTCAGTAAACTGGGTGTACAAAACTTTTGTTTACTTTAATATGGATTTTGAGCGAGTATCGGTCGCATCAAATCAAAATTTGAAGGATATGTTTAACTATGAAAATAGAATGGAAAACATTTTTAATCCACTTGCGCAAATAAAGAATGAGCCAAACTGCGTGAAAAAATAGATACTTAAAACTCAGTAACATATTATTAAAAAAAAACGCATTGAAATACATATATATTTTTTTTTATCAGAATAATTCTGTATTTTATTTCACTACAGTATTAAATGAGCTTGAGTTGATGTTTTAGTTATTTTTAATGAAATAAAAATATGTGTACGATACATGTTTGACATTATCTAACTCAAAGTTGATTGGTGTTTCCCTGAAATTCGAGTTATAGAGGTTTGACCGTATTAACAAATATTCACTTATAATACCACAAGAGCTTCAAAATTATCGGGTATTTCCCGATAGGTTCGTTGCAAACAAATTAAGGAGTCAAGTTTTTCAGGTTAAAAAATCACGAGCGCGAAGCGCGAGTGATTTTTCCTGAAAAACTTGACGACTTTATTTGTTTGCAGGAACCTTGAGGAAATGCCAGATAATTTGAAGCTCGTGGTATTCGGGGATTATTTTTCCGTCCCAAAAAAGTAGTAAATTGGTTCCAAACTGTTTTTTGCCTTCTCCGTATTAATGGGAACATTTCCTTTGACTTTTTATCGATGGTGGACAGAGAACAAACTCCAAATCGACTCATTTTCATGCAAAATCTCCAATTGTCACAATTGAATTCAACCTGTCAGTTTGAAGTGTGGTTAATTTGACTGGATCATGTTTTGTTTTTATATATAGCAACTACCAGAGAAAATTTTCAAAAATTATCACTTATATATACCACAAGAGCTTCAAAATTATCGGGTATTTCCCGATAGGTTCGTTGCAAACAATTAGAGTCAAGTTTTTCAGGTTAAAATCACGAGCGCGAAGCGCAGTGATTTTCCTGAAAACTTGACGACTTTATTTGTTGCAGGAACCTTGAGGAAATGCCAGATAATTTGAAGCTCGTGGTATTCGGGGATTATTTTTCCGTCCCAAAAAGTAGTAAATTGGTTCCAAACTGTTTTTTGCCTTCTCCGTATTAATGGGAACATTTCCTTTGACTTTTTTATCGATGGTGGACAGAGAACAAACTCCAAATCGACTCATTTTCATGCAAAATCTCCAATTGTCACAATTGAATTCAACCTGTCAGTTTGAAGTGTGGTTAATTTGACTGGATCATGTTTGTTTTTTATATATAGCAACTACCAGAGAAAATTTTCAAAAATTATCAGTATAATACCATGTAGGTTGTACCACGTGACGTCGAATGGTGCAATTCTATTGGTCGATATTTGGGTCGGAAAAATAATCAGTATAATACCATGTAGGTTGTACCACGTGACGTCGAATGGTGCAATTCTATTGGTCGATATTTGGGTCGGAAAAATAATCACTTATAATACCACAAGAGCTTCAAAATTATCGGGTATTTCCCGATAGGTTCGTTGCAAACAAATTAAGGAGTCAAGTTTTTCAGGTTAAAAAATCACGAGCGCGAAGCGCGAGTGATTTTTCCTGAAAAACTTGACGACTTTATTTGTTTGCAGGGAACCTTGAGGGAAATGCCAGATAATTCTGAAGCTCGTGTGGTATTCGGGGGATTATTTTTCCGTCCCAAAAAAGTAGTAAATTGGTTCCAAACTGGTTTTTTGCCTTCTCCGTATTAATGGGAACATTTCCTTTGACTTTTTTATCGATGGTGGACAGAGAACAAACTCCAAATCGACTCATTTTCATGCAAAATCTCCAATTGTCACAATTGAATTCAACCTGTCAGTTTGAAGTGTGGTTAATTTGACTGGATCATGTTTTGTTTTTTATATATAGCAACTACCAGAGAAAATTTTCAAAAAATTATCAGTATAATACCATGTAGGTTGTACCACGTGACGTCGAATGGTGCAATTCTATTGGTCGATATTTGGGTCGGAAAAATAATCCTGTGAATCTCACCGCGCTAATAACCTACAGAGTTGATGAGCAATAAACGAGTGTGGATGATTTGCTGACCAAAAAAATAATGCTACCGACCAGAACCTTGAGATATATTCAAACACGCTAAATTATAAAACTGAATCATGCATGATGAGGTGTTCGTGCCATTGTAGAAAAAATTCAAATCAACCCTCATTTCGGGGTGGTTCATACTTGTGATTTTTCAAAAAACTTTGCTGACCGGGGGTATCCAATAAAGATATTTCATTGAAACGCTGAAATACGATTGAAAAAACATACTCATTGTGCCACCATGGACAAAATTCATATCAACCCCTTCATAAGCGTAGTTTATATCTGTGATTTTTCAGAAGACTTTGCTAACCGGGGGTATCCAATGAAAATATTTCATTGGAACGCTGGAATATGGTCCATGGACCACCACAGAAAAAATTCATATCAGCCCTCATAAGGGTAGTTAATAACTGTGATTTTTCGAAAAACTCTTCTGAGTACCGGGGGTATCCAATGGCTATATTTCATTGGAACATTGGAATATAATTGGAAAAAAAACACACTTTCTGTGCCACCAAGAAAAATCCCCTCATAAGGATAGTTTATGTCTATGATATTTCAAAAATTCCGGGGGCAAAACTTTGTTGACCAGGGGTATCCAATGAATATATCCTATAGAAACGCTGGAATGCGATTGAAATGAACAAACTCATTGTGCCACCATAGAAAAAAATCATATCTGCCCCCTTAAGGATAGGTTATACATGTGATTTTTGGAAAAACTGCTGATCGAGAGTACCCATTGGCTATATTTCATTGGAACCTGGAATTAAAAAAAAAAACCTTTTGTGCCACCATAAAAAAAATCATATTCTCCCCATCATAAGGGTAGTGATTTTTTGAAAAACTTTGCTGACCGGGGGTATGCCATTATACCTCTATTTACAAATTCCGATTGTAATTTTTCAGCGGCAGTCATGGATAACCAAACTTGAAAAAATAGTTACATTTGAAATTTTGTTCGCCATGCTGGTTATTCATAACTTGTCAAGAATGCTCTTGAAGATGGCAAAAATAATTGAAGCATCATTCAGTATTTGTTGTGAAGAAACATGTGGGTGGAGTTTTTTTGGAAAAAACACACGTATAAACTACCCTCATGAGGGGGCTCATATGAATTTTTTCTCTGGGGGCAGAAGAAGTATTTTTTTCAGTTATATTCCAGTGTTCCTATGAAATATAGTCCAGCGTTTCAATGGAATATCTTCTACGGATACCCCCGGTCAGCAAAGTTATCCAAAAAATGACAAGTATAAACTACCCTTATAAGGAGGCTGATATACATTTCCCTATGGTGGCACAAAGAGTGTGTTTTTGTTTATAATATTCTCGCGTTTCAATGGAGTATCTTCGTTGGATACCCCCGGCCAGCAAAGTTTTTCCAAAGGTCACAGGTATTAACTACCCTTAAGAGGGAACTGATATTAATTTTTCTTCTGATGTTATAAAGAGTACATTGTCAATCATTGTCAATCATATTCCAGCGTTTCAATGAAATATCTTCATTGGATTTTTCGAAAAATCACATTCATCATCTACCCTTATAATAATAATAATAATTTTTTTCATGGTGGCACAGAAAGTGTCTTTTTTAATTATATTCCAGCGTTTCAATGGATTATAGCCATTGGATACCCCGTCAGCAACATTTTTCGAAAGAGGACACGTTTAAACTACCTTTATGAGGGGGCTAATATGAATTTTTCCTATGGTGGCATGAAGGCTACCTTTATAGATGCCAATTTCGTATTATGATCTCGATAATCGTATTACAAGTCTCAAATCAACGGACTATTCTATTCAGGTCAGCAAAGACCTTTTCTCGCAGTAAACTAAAAAAAAAAACTGTTGAAATTATTATTGACGGTTGGGCTCTGAGATCTGAAATTATTTTGTTCATACTGAGTTCCGAACACTGCAGTCATTGCCAACCTTGGATCAAGAAAAACATCTTGTTTCAAAAATAATGAAAACAATAAACGACGAAATTATTCAGGGTCGTGAGAATGGGAAATTCGCTGCCGTTTCCATAACATACCAGGCACGGTTGTGGAACTCAAGATGGTGCCAGTAGGCCATATACGTTTTTATAATGGGGCGTTGAATAGCGACACCTTACTTGACAGCTCTTTTCATGTGCTCGTTAAAACTGTATGAGTAACTATTATATCGATCCGTTTGTTTTGATGGAGTTGTTCTGGATTTTCTGCTTCTCACGAAACGAAGTTGAAGAATAGCCGTTGCATGGATTTTTTATGAACGAAAACTGACTTTACAATAGATGAGTATAATATTCTTTCACAATCTCGAAAGATGGAAAATATTCTGTATACAAGGGTAGAAAGATAATTGAATTAGTTATCTCCATTTCCAACATTACTTAGTACCATTCAAATGATTTGAAATTTCGTTTCTATGAACCTGTCAGATCTGTTTTATTGTGATTTATGTCTTCTCGCTGTTCCATACATACTAATGCATATATTAAAAATTAAAAATGATGAGGTGCAATGAACATTTTTATATGGAAACTAAGCTGACAAGCACATCAAACCAATCAATAGAGATTTTTTCGTGACAAAAATACTACCAGGAAACCGACTATGCCATGATACGGAACACATAGTTATATCCTGTTATGTTTACTACTCCCAACTGTCACTGCCAAATTTGTAATAAACATTTAAAAGCAGTTAAATCAAAATAAAGTATTGGAATGCAGCTCTGAAAGGACCGATATAATGGGGTTTCTAGGCATCGATAGAATTTGCTAAAATTTCAGTAACATCAACGGTATATTATATTCATTCAACGCGACCACGATGGCAATTGAAAAAAACCTTCGGAATGTTCTGTCTGTCCAATAGCAATTGTTTTACTTTGGTTTTATGGAAAACCGCCAATTTGATATATCAATTCAATTACTTCTGGTCATGAAGCGCTTATATATTTCTTGTAACAAATGTATCATTCATAGAGATTTTCTGTCCGAAAATGTGAACAGTTGGTAGCACAAACAATATCATGTGAAAAAAAGATTGAATAAGAGAATACACAACACCCTAACAATTGATAACAACGGCAGTCAAGCAACAAACGAACGAGAGGCGTTCTTCTACGTTAAGGTTCAAATGGCATCGTGACAGATGACAGTCGATAATCACGAAAGCAAAGAGTAGAGGGGACAAGAGAAATCACTTACCCTATTCATGAATGAAATAGTGAAATCGTCCTCCAAATGCTGTCACTTTTGATTTCATCATAAAATCAGAGTTTGGTTTACGATGGGTTTAGCCAATTAGGAGTCAGAAAAGCGTGTCATGTGACATCAAGTGTCGCGGATCGTACACGAGGAAACGCTTCGAACCTTCGGGTGTTTTCGTATTAAAAAAATGTAGGACATATCAAGGTTTTCGAATGGGATGAAACACTAGGAGAATATGTTCTTATTTTCGATGTACTGACACAATTTAAATTTCAACATTTCATGATTTATAAATGATTGTTTTAGTCCTAGAATGCGTCGAAGAGTTTCACTTATTGACGTTGGATATATAATATGGATCCATTTTTGTTGGGCAGGTTAGGTTAGGTCATTTTATTTATATTGGATTATAAAATTCTCAAAAAGGACTGGATCACTGAATCTGCAATTGACGATCGAACCAAAAAGGTCTACATCAGATTGTAACTATTCGAAGGTTTCAGATGGTTCTTGCTAAGTTCTTCATGGCAAGCTACCTATTCCTTGGATACTTCGCTAGGATTGACGAAAATGTGATGAAAACAAGTTATTGTTGAGTGTAGTGATTTATATACTAGACAAGTTAATGCATACACAAAAAATCACATAAAGGGCTGTGTTTTATTTATTTATTTTTATTTTTATTTTATTCATATGTAATCTACAGAAAATACATTCCATTAATTGATTACAATTTCAACTATTAATGAATTAAGTGAGCTACAAAACCTAATAACAATATAATAATATACAAAATTATTCCATTATATTAGCAGTTTCTGAGAGTGAATATTATCATTATACAATTTTTTAAAGTGATTGACAAATGAAGAATGTCTATTTATATAATACACATTATATATAGTTATCAACTGAAGGAGAAGAAAATAATCCAAATTAAATTAATCTAAATTAATTCCGACATTAGTTTGTCATTACTTTGTAGAGAGGTGCGTTTTTACCTTGATATGCATGTTTTCGTTTCGATTGGTTTGATTTATATGTAATCTTGAATATGCTCATTATCATTTTCACGTTAACGATCTGTGATAACGTAAAAAGATTTCATTTCTGAAAACAGAAGGATTTTTGGATACTATGGTGGGATCTAAATCATTTGTAACTTTGCACAGTCTATAGAGAGGTGCATTTTTGCCAAGATTAGTGTAAGCTTTAGGGAGAACGAATAGAGATGTGGTTCTGTGATTATAATTAGATTGCCAGTAAATTAATTTTCCTGAGAAATACGCGGAATTGATTTCATTATTGAGTAATTTGTACATAAATAGTGCAGAAGCAATTTCTCGCCTGTGCTCAAGTTTGATGAGATTAAATTCTCTCAAAAGAGTCACGTAAGGTATATCAAAGCAGTAAGTTCCTGTTTTTTTAAAGTAGAGATATCTAAGGAATTTTTTTTGAATCTTTTCAAGTTCATTTTTGTATTTTTCGTAGTACGGTGACCAGACGATAGAGGCGTATTCCAGAATGCTCCTGACGTAAGTGTTGTATACCATTATCAATGTTTTTATATCCGTGAATCTACAGGAGTTCCTATTTACGAATCCTAATATCTTATACCCTCTATTGATTATTGTATTCACATGATGATTGAAATTGAGTTCTCTATCAAAGTAAACACCTAGGTCTTTCACAACATTTTTATCAGCGAGAATGTTATTGTTTATAGTATATTCGATTTGAATATTTTTTTTCCTTGAAAAAGACACTGAAAAACATTTTTCTATATTTAGAGGTAGTCTGTTATTTTCTGACCAGGTTGCTACTGCTTCCAGATCTTCTTGTAGACTATAACAATCATCGATTTGATTAATCTTTCTATATAACTTAAAATCATCTGCGAAAATCAAGCATTCTGATGACCTTATACAGTTTGGCAATGTGTTTATCAAGCATAAAAAGAAAAATGGACCCAAGTTGGAGCCCTGGGGTACACCTGAGCGAGTAATAAATTTTTCCGAACAACCCCCCTTGAATACCACATATTGTTTGCGGCCCTTTAAATAAGACGCGCATAGTTCTAAAAGTTCAATTGAAATTCCTAGTTTACAGAAATTATTGAGCAAAATGTCTTGGTCGACCTTGTCGAATGCTTTTGAAAAGTCTGTATATATAACATCTAGTTGTGCAGCAAGGTCAACCACTTCATTTGCACTTTGAGAAAATTGAATAAGGTTGGTAACTGTCGATTTTTTTAATGTGAAGCCATGTTGATTATTCGATAAATTAGGCCGAGGAATTTTACCATTTTCAGATATAAAATTGACTCAAATACTTGCTGGGTACACAAATTAACGCAATAGGTCTGTAATTCGTTATTTGATTTTTATCACCATTTTTCAATATGGGGGAGACTTTGCTTAGTTTCCATAATTCTGGATATAACTTGGTATTGATTATAAGGTTGAATACAATTTTTAGGGGCTTTAGGAAAAATTCAGCACATCCTTTTATTATGAAAGCCGGAATATTATCTGGTCCTAGTGACTTTTTGGGTTTCAAACGTTTTATGGCAGCCAATATTTCTTCATCAGATATGGCTTCTATTCGAAAATTATTCGTGATATTTCGATTGATCTCTAAATTACCCGTGTCATATTTAGCCTCATCAAGAGAATATACACTTTTGAAATAATCTGCGAATGCATTCGCTGTTTCGGTATTATCTGTAGTGGAAGTGCCGTTGTAGATCATTGCGCCACTCACAGTATCAGAGTTTTTTTTACAGATTTCACATATTTCCAAAATTGTGAGGGATCTTCTTTTATACAACCTTCCATAGATTCAACATACTCTAAGTGTGCCTTCCTGATATCACGTTTAATTTTGGATCTCAAACTAACAAATATCTGTCTGTAATTATCATTCTTAGTTTTTTTGAATTGTCGCCTAGAATAGTATTTTTTCCTTATATCTGATATTTTGTTTCGAATGAACCAAGGAGGAAATGTTCTTTTTTTATACTTAGCTTTGGAACACACTCATCAAAAATTTCATATACATATTCATAGAAAATACCTAATATAACGTTGACATCTTCACAAGAAGTCATTTCATCCCAACTAACCTGACGGAAAAGATTAAACATTTTTTCAAAATCTGCCTTAGCAAAATTATACTGCGAGTTGAATGTTTTGTTATGTTTCGTTTCACTAGGAACATGTTTAAGTACACAAGAAAGAGCGGGGTGATCTCTGTTTTCTCGAACTACGGGAAAATCGCACCTCTCTACTTCAACTGTTTCGTTAGATAAAACTAAATCAAGAATTCTATTTCTACAGTTTTCTGAGGTATTGAATTGTTGCAAACAGAATAGTTCTAGGAACTGAATATATGCCATTTCTACATTAGATAAGTCATCAATTTCAACAAGTTCTTTAACTCGCGGAATATTGAAATCGCCCATTATTATAATATCTGCATGAAGCTCGAAACTAATTCTCTCTATACTATCAAAAAAACAACTATATGACCGAAATGGAGATCCAGGTGGTATATAGACACAACAAAAATATATTGTATTGTATTTCAAATCAATTTTCACCCACAGATCTTCGATATCTGGCATACTACAAGAAAATGAAATCAACTGACTATCAAAGTCTGATTTGACGGCAACTAGGACTCCTCCACCTGTTTGCTTTCCCGTACTAATGAGATCTCTATCTTTTCTGTGAACTGTATATCTGCCATTTATAATTTCATGATCGTATACCGATGTGGTTAGCCACGTTTCCGTCAAAGCTATGACGTCAAAATCGGAGGTACTTATATTTAGAAAACAATCATTAATTTCAGTGTTCAATCCTTGGACATTTTGATAAAAAAAATTCAATTTCTTTACCTTATAGTTAGTGCACATCATTCAGACCAGTAACAGAATCTATGACAAATACCTTCGAGTTCTCTTCTTGCCCCATTAGAATTTTCCCATTCCTCACCCACAAATACCTAACATTATTCGCCTTTTTGAACTCCCTGCATTTCGCGAACAGCACTTTATTTGCACTGGTCAGCGCCTCATTGATATACACTGGATCTTTAGGAGTGCATTCATTCTTGAATGTTACAGTTGTTCCATGGTTAAATATATCTTGAATTGTCAAAGGGTTCTTGATTTTCCTTGCTTTGATAAAATCTTCTTTTTTCATCCTTGACACAAACCTGAGAAGAATGGTCCTCGTTCCCCATTTTTTTGCTGTCTGCCAGGTTGTCTATAACAATAATCGACTTCGGAATTTTCCACTACCGTATCCAATGCTTTTCCAACCTGTTTCACGGTTCTCAAAACATCCTTCCCATCAATTTCTGGAATGCCATATATTTCCAATGTATTCAGCCTGGTATATTGTTCTTGCTTATTGAGAGCGATCTTCATATCACTAACTTTTTCAAGAACGTTACATTTGACTGAGAGCTCTCCAATTTTGTTCAGACATTCGGATATTTTTCCATCTTGGTGTCTCATAAGTTTGTTCGATTCTTCAATTTTTTTGTGGCAATTTTCAATAGAAATAGCCATTTCTTTGTTCGTTTGGGAGATCTTGCGAACTTCCTCCAGAATTTCCCGAAAATATGAGTTCTCATGGTTGGGACAATACCAGTCATCAGCTGATTTTCCAGTGGGTAGACATTCTTGGTGACAACGCATCTTGCAATTTTCTTCCTTGCATCGTAGCGCATTTCTTGTTTTCTGCGAAATGTTCTCTTTGCAAATTATACAAACAGCTGACATTGTTTTGTTTACAGTTCCAGCTGATCGGAGCACTAATAATCGCCTTGACCTTCGTTCTGCCACAAAAAAGGGTCACTGCGTTTTTGTACAGATCTCCTTGGTTTGTCTGTTTTGTTTGATTGTTTGAATATCAATTATCCAATAATTTTGCTTATTTCTCGCCTGTGTTCTAGTTTTTTACTGATTTTGTTAATTGACTCACTTCACTGAAGTTATTACAATACTTGTTGAAAAAAGTCAGACTTCTGCAGTTGTTTTTCACCCAAAGAAACTCAATTATTTACGGAGCGCTTTAAAACACGTCCGTTTCACTCACTGTTTCTACTCACTATGACAGCGGCAGAACTTTCCCCTAAGTTTTCCAGGGACAAAACATTCAAAACGGTCTAATTCTAGTACGTCTAGAATAGTTGCTAAGGACCGATGACGGTTCTAAATGACCTAATATGTATTCACTAAATTGTACCGAATTACCCTCTAGCTTTTCTTTAGTTTCACAAGTTTTCACAAGTTTCACTATAGTTCTTGGACTGTGTGTACCGAGTAGTGTGAATATTTTTTCATTGAAGGATCTGCAATTGTAGCTGTATGAATGATGTAAATGTGCTTGATTGGAAATCATAAAAACCCATTTGATGATTATAATAAAATTCATACTGTGTTTTCAAGCTTATTAATTATCACAAAACATAGTTTGAAATTGTTCATCATAGAACATGCACCACATATGCGAAAATTAAAGGAGAGGCATTACAAAATATCCTGAAGTGTTTTTTTTCTAATAATTGGGAATTACCCTTGCCATCAACACAGCAGCATTTTTTGCTGAAACAAACTTCTCCATTCCACAACTAAAAAATTAATTTTGAAAAAAAATTGAGAATACAATAGACATCACAAGAATAATAAAATAAAAGTTGAGGCATTATGTAAATAAATATAAAATTCTAACTATAAGTACTCATAGATATCGGTAACCCGATTTCATAGTTTTTTTAATCGTACTACATTGCACGAAAACCTCATCAGACCAGTTTTCTATAATTGAAATAGTTGGAAATCTCAAAACTGAGAAATAAGCTTGTATGCTCTTTCCAAAACATTTTTTGAAAATATATGCATTATTTTTTCAATTGAACTCCCGCATTCGATACAGACTGAAAATCATAAGATATGATGAGAACATCAAACATATAATCAATATCTATGTTACCTTCAAAAATCAGCATACCTCAATTTCCTTCTTATTTATTGCAACCTTTGAAATATCGGGAAAATCAATTTGTACATTGATACTTCTGTCTTGTGGGCCAATGTCAAAACAATTCAGTTTCCTTAAGAGATTTAATGAAAGGACTGTGCAGGAATACATTCTTGTGAGCAATACATGAAACAGAAAACATAGGGTGGAACAAAATGATATGCTATTGAAAAAAAAAGTTCTCACAATGGGATTCAATATTCCCAGACATATCCTGACAGTCATCCTAAATTTAAAGTTTCTGAAAAATTGAAACATGTTTTTACTTCATCTTTATATTTGTGCTATAAACTTTGAATATTAAATGATGTAATGAGTCATTTTGGTAGGAATATATCATTGAAAAAATATGTTTCTTCATAACAAACTTACATTTGAATTATTTGTGTTTCAGTATCTGTAAATTTTTCAATTTCTTGGTATTTCTGTTACTAGTTTCTTCACTTTTGAAATTCCGGTTGGCATACTTACACAATATAAAATTTTCTCAAGCGAATTTCAATAAATAAATTCGCTTTCTGAAAAATATATATTCTAGTCTGAAGGAAGTGAGCGATGCAGTATTTTGTAATATATCTAAATCTTCTTACGTAAGCTTCATCTCTACCGCTTCAGAGGACGAAGCTTCAATTGGTTCGAGTCCTATCTGAGTGAAAGAACCCAAATTGTGAAAACTGATAGTGTCTCCGCTTTTGGGCAAATTAAGATATTTTCACTATTTTGGCAGAACACACGACTATCTTCTTGCAAGAACTCAAATTATCTTCGTAGTAAAATGACTCGTATATGTATGAATTAATTTGTATCTTCTCTGAACTACCTCTCATTTGCCCATGAGATGACAATCTTCTGACTATAAGTATATTTTATTTGGAGATGGAAAATTCTAAATATAGTGGATATATTTTTCTAAAGAGCCATGGAACCCTCTGTATTGGTTTGGAATTCACTAGCCAAAATCAAGATATCTTCATAGAATAGAAAGTCCATGCTTACTTGTGAAATTCATGTGTTTATTAAAAAGTGATATGTATACTAATAATAGTCATTAGCCTTATCGATCTTGATAGTGGGCCTTGTTCTTCGATCAACTGCTTGGTTTAGATCCCCCCGATCCGATTATCTCATGCGGGGTGTTACTGAAAAATAAAAGAAAAACTGATGCGCCTTTGTTAGTAGGGCTCACATTTTCCGGATAAGTCATTCTAAGATAGCTGGAAGCAGCCTAGACTGTCGTAGACCAGGATGCATCGATTTCTCAACTTCATCAACATATTTCATATCTACAATAAACTCTCTGATTTTGTTCAGGTCAGAAGGTTGTTAGCGAGGTAATAGTCGGGCAGAGATGAGCAGTGAATGGCTTGGTAATAGTTTGTATCGGAAAGTTTAATGAATCAATGTCATCGGGGACATTTTCCAACGCCCTCAATATTCAAGTCAATTCATCAGTCCACTTTCTTGCCATTTTTTCTTCCTTCGTGGAAGTTTCCATGATCTCAAAAAGGCCGTTTACGAAGAAATCACTTTGGAAAAATCACCAGATCTTCAAGAAAAATCTGGCAGTCATCTGATTTTTGACAGACAGATGTTAACATTGTAGTAAATTTCAAGGATTTCATCTCATTTTCGCGCCAACTGTTCTGTGAGGGATCTTGTTCGTAGAACAATAATCTTTAACGAAAGCATGAATCAGATTGAGACAGGCACCAGCACTCGAGATATAGACACAAAATTCCCTATTAATATAACTAAAAATTATAAATACTTTGGGACTAAAAATAAATGATCCAGCATATTAAGTTTCTGATTCTCCACACAACCCTGATGAAATTATTACAATTGGAGACCAACAGTTTTTGGAGGTTTTTTGAAGTTGGAAACTTGTGCGACACTCCCCTATTGCATCAGGGTGTAATCGAAACTTTCTATTTCTTGTCATGTAATAAGCGATTTTAATATAATAGCTTGTGATGCGATTATCAGGATAATAATGAAAAATTGACATCTATGAAGGAATGCCTTTATGCCAGTATATTAAAAATTTCAATCCACCCCCCTTCAGGGGTAGTTTGTACTTGTGATTTTTTTAATAACTCTGCTGACCGGGGATTTCTAGTTGAGGTATTCCATCAAAACGCTGAAATGTAGATTGCACAAAATATATTTTTTGTGTCACCATAAAAAATTTCAAACGAATCCCTCATAAGGGTGGTTTATACCAACTTTTTGTTGACCGAGGGTTTTGGGGAATTTCCTTAAACATGGGGGTAGGTTATCATTTTTTATTTTTAGAAGAATTTCCGGGGTCTAATGAATATGTTTCATTGAATTGCTGGAATATGATGGCACAAAACGTATTTTTTATGCCACTATAGAGAAAATTAATATCAGCTACCTTGTAAGGGTAGTTTACACATGCGATTTCTTGAAAAACTGCTGACCAAGAAAACAAATAGTAGAAAACACACCTTATAATGAACATGATTAATATACTTCAACTTTTTTTTGAAAAACGTGATTTTCCGTGTTACATATGTAACAGTTGAAAGTATGAACAGGATGTTCATAAAATCAGATGCATCTGCGACTGAAAGATAAACTTCAGTCACTATCTTCCAACGTCAAGATAACCTCTTGTGGGGTATTCATGATGAAAAGGGAAACATTCTCAATTGAATATTGAAGGGAAATATTATTTTATAATGCACTTGGTACACTGAGAGTTCCACTGATTTTTCAATCATATTGAGTTCCTGACGGCACTATGAACAATCTGATACAAATTTTACTTCGGAACTCACTAGATGAACCATTATTGATTGCCTTTTTCAACGGAGACAAAGAAATCTAGTCTGACCTCGACCACAATCACTTTATTATGTGAATATTGATAGGAAATAATTGAAGTACTGAATGGCCATCCAATAGTCCGGACTTGACCCCTATGGATTTATGAAAGGTATTGTTAATAATGATAATATTCAACTCATTAAAGACACGATTCGGCTGGAAATAGAAAATCTGACTGTCAATAATGAAGCAATTTTCAATACCTTTATAACTAAAAGGAGACGTTATCAATTATGCATTGACAATAGTGGTGGACACATTGAACATATTTCATGGGTCATTCAAATTTTCTCAATGAATCTTTGTTAGCTATTTTTGTATGAATATTGTAACGTTTTCTTCACTGTAAACCATTTTGATTATTCCATTAAAGGAATCTCACTAAACAAACACAATATAGTTGTAATTTTCATAGCTTACTTCAAAAATGTTAACTTCCATAGGATAGGTATTCACAATCACAACTAGTCTAACTAGGCCATTCGACGTTTAATAACTCAAAAACGGTATAAGATAGGGGTTACATATAATATATTTGTGAAATAAGTAAAAAAAGGTTATCCATGTTATCCCAAGAAAAAAAATATCTTCCGAATTCTGCACGCTACTGTATTCCTTATACCATTGTATCAAAGTTCGGTCATAATCACATATCTTTTACATTTAACTTTTTCTTCTATGGGCAATAATAACGATGGTAAGGGGTGGATAATTCATACTTAATAACCCGGTACCACTCACTCACTCCTTCAGGAACAAAATTTCTAAAATGATAATTTTTATGACCCTAACTTGAAACCCCATTACAAAATTTCACCCCTTTAGGGGTTGAATTTCTGAAAACACTGAAATACATATTTCTTTTATTTGTAACTAAGATTTCAAATACCAATTTTTATGACTTCAACTTGAAAACTAACGGAATTGCTGTACAAACTTCCATTCCCAATTCAAACCCCATTTCACCCCTTCAGCGTTTGAATTTCAAAAGACACCAGAACATGTATTTTTATATCTTGCAAAGACCCCTAAATACGAATTTTCTCAATCCTAACTTTTAAACTAACTATACAGATTTCCAACCCCCATTTTACCACTTTGGGGTTGAATTTTCGATAACCCTGAAATACACTCATCTTCACTTGTGAAGAATAGCCCAAATACTAATTTCCAAAATAATTGTACTTTCACCCCTTTAGGGATGGAATATCAAAAAAATTTGCAGTCAAAATTTTTGCTCCTAGGACCAGTGGTTTGAACTGGGCGTTGATCGTATATCAGTCAATCAGTGAGTCAGATAGTCAGGACATGTAATTTTATATGTACATGTTACTCCAAACACACGAGGTAGCTGCTGTGAGCCGCTGAGGAGATCCCTCGACTGTCTTCCGTCTCCATCATCAAATCAACACGGGACCTCCATTATGCTGTAGTGTCATCAGAACTACATATATGTGCCAAGTTTCAACAGAATCGGTTCACAGCTGTGAAATCAATGAATCATCCCCTATTTTTCTATCCTTAGGGGTGTAATTTTTTTTAAATTTGAAATGGGACCAAGCATACCCTAATCGGTTAAGAAGAAAAAATTCAGTGGGTTAACCAACAATCAATTCCTATTTTCCTATCATTGGGAGTGGAATATTTTTTTCGAAAATGGAACCATGGAAGTATTTCTGCCAAAAATGTCTCATAGAAACTATTGAAAAATACATATGAGAGAACTTATGAGATCCAAGTTGGATAGTGAAACCGCAAACCCGTATACGATATTCATGAGTATTCAATAGACATTACAGATACATATTTCTCTAATTTCTAGTGGCGTTCCCTAACGTGAATCTATATATTTAAATTTGTTTTTACACACTACTCATATCCGTTTCTATCAGCGATTCCTGGGATGAATGCTATATGTTTCTATGAGGTCATGCAGTTCGAAAATAAATGAGAATGTATTAGATTTTATAGGAGTCACTTGCTATGTCATATTTTCGTCAGGTTTCTCTGGAAAAATCTAAAATAATTCCTAAGTCGAGATCTGGGATATCAAAAGGTTCGATAAATGAATGAATAATCTCAATGAATCCTTGATATTGGTTATCTCCTCGAATGGATCTGGGGACTTTCACATCCATGGTTGTTACTCTTTTCTTCTGGGTGGAATACCTCCTCACCCCTTATGTGGGCTCTGAGTATTTCCATCCACTACTTCACCTTTTTCTTCTCCTAGCCTCTTCTCGAAATGCTTTGTATGGGTCAAGGATTTCATCATCTTTAACTTCTCTAGTATTCCAAGCCAACCTTAGATGGAATAAGGAGTTCGAAAGTCATTTCACCAGTTTATTAAAACATATCAAATTTTTTAAAAGACTTTGTCAAGCCAACCTAATATAACACAAGGAGCTTGAAAGTCCTTTCAACAGTTCATTATCATAACGTAATCGACTTTGTCAAGCCAAACCTATATAACTTAAGGAGTTTGAAAGTCCAGGTCATTATTATTATTATTAAATTTAATTTATTCTTTTTCTCCAGCAGTTCTTTTCCTTCCCCGCCCCCAACCACAGCTTTGCACCTGTCAACATCGCACTTGTCAAAATGTATGCTTTCCAAACCTCTTATTATTCTCTTATTGCGCCTGATTCACGACAAAACTTGAAATTCACTATCTAGTTCCTCTCGATATGTCTCTCAACCATACAGGCCACACTGCTTCTATATATTTTTCATATCATAATTCCAAATTTTGAATGACGTCATTACCCATAATCATAAATTTGTAAATCTGGCACATCGCATACAACGTGACACTTGACAGCATGATGTCTTGCCACGGTTGTCGAGTCGTTGGCCAAAACAATTTTCAAAAGTTAAAACAAAGTTGAAATAGACCAAAGTTAAAAAAATTTGATCATTCAAACACCATAGATGTGATTTTTAGAACCAGGAACAAACAACACATGTGATAATGCTCACAAGTTTTATCTAATTTTTTATTCTCATGACAGGTACTGAACAATTTTTTATATTTGTACATCAAAATTATATCATATACATTTTAGTGCTGAAGATAGCCGTAAGCCGAAATCACTCTGCTTAAATATACAAATTTTACACGAAATACAGGATTTTAATTTTTGATTTGGAATCGTCTTATACACAGCAGTAGTGAATTCAAATGAATGATCATTATAATGTCAGCTATAGGGAATAACAAAGTTAAAGGAAAAAGTAGGCTAGTGGTTTCATATGCACGAGGAACTGTACCAAAATGATGGTTGGAGAGAAAGGATGGTCAACAAAATTCAACAAAAACTAATTGGAGTTGACTCCAAGCTTCCTAATAGATCTAAGAAAATATAATTTCGAATAAGTATCAGTGATTATGACGTCTTGATTTCCGAAAATTCAATTCATCTCGTATTCAATCTGCCCTCATTCATTATAAAATCTGAAAAACAAAACGATTAATTGCTATTAGCCATATGAATACCTAATTGAAATACAATTGATGTTCATTTGCAATTGTAACATTTTCATTAACGTAGCTACATCTTATTTGAATAAACGTCGAGAATGAATTGATGTTCCGGACGATTCCAACAACAAACAGAGGAGCTTCGAGCAACGCGAAAAAGTGATAAATATTCCCCCATTAAAAATGAATGATAAAGCTGTGTGCCCAGCGTGGCTGTCTAAATAGCCACAATTAAGTACATTATATTTCAGCTTCATCACAGGTAGGAATAAGTCCTGATTAAGACTAATGACATGCCGCCATGATAAAATGGATATGTAGTGGAACCCAGAGTGATAAAGATAAAAGTTCATAGCTGCGGAATTTGCCGGATAACAATCTTGTTTGCGCCCGAAACACATTCCGGAGGTTTGATCTCAGAAAACGAGGAAGTAAAAAATGATTCCCATCATTATAAAAATATAACAGTAATACATTTTTTCCTGGGAGCATTTTTCGTTGAATTGTATTTTTAAGGAACATGTTCAGCATTGAAATCTGAGTATACATCTGTTTCACAACTATTTTTGACAAATCATTCAATTTTGAAGTCATTACAACCCCAAAGACATGATTCAGATTGTTGAAACCATGATTGAATTGACAATATACCGTCATACCCCCAGGAGGATTACTGTTATTTATTAGGTGATTTTCACTCAAATTTCACCAGCCAAATATCTTCAAAGCCCATGAACTTTAAAGGATTCTTTTGGAGTAAATTTCCACCTCATTATAACCTCAAATATGTTTATATGTTCGGGGAATAAAAAGTCGATAAACAGGTCAAATTCGAACTTCTACCTATCACAAGTAACTTTCGAGTCATCGTGGAATGGACTCTAAATTTGATGGCTTGCACTGTTTTTCCCATTGAATAAAAAAAGCACTCTCGGAAAAATCACATTCTAACGAGCACCCATCATAAAATACAGAAATGAGAAATTGTGAATATAATACTTAGTTCAAACTAGTTTTTGGTGTGTTTCACAAAAAAGTGCCGATATTTTCCACAGATTACATCCATAGTTTATATATTTTACATTTTTCAGAAATTTACTATGATTTGTTGTTGATCGAAAAACTTACCCAGTCAGCACGAATACATCTTGAAGAGTCTATGATACATTCACCCTAAGTTGATCGGGATATCTTCGAGACGTCCAGTAAAATCTCTAAGACGTCTTCAAGACGTTTATTGTTATGAAAAGAGGGGTCTTGAACACGTCTTCAAGACGTCCATATGACATAAATGGGAAGCCTGAAAGATGTCTTTCGAATATCCAGTTTATGTTTATGTTTATGCGTACCTGCGTGGAACCTTTTCTGTACATTGCAATGACTCAAGTATGCAGTAAATTTTAGGTTTGGAATGGAAATGAGAGATTCAAAATTGTAGGAAATATTTTTATTGAATGATCCATATTTTTTTGGGTAATGTGCGATCTCCTGCTCTTCTTAACCACGGCAGTATAGATTCCGTTTCCTTGCAATCACTGAATACTTTCACTGGCACCTAGAACAATGATAAACGATAGAAAATTATGGAATAAAAACAATTTACTCAAAAAAAACAACTTTGATTTCTCTTGTTCTAAAAACATTGTCGACAGAAATATATCACTTATTGTTATAAGCAGTTCTGCAGTTGAATGATCGTTATTGATAGTCCGATGTAGGGCTGACACCATAATCTAAGCATGGAAAAAAATTGTTATGCCTTTTGGAAAGCATATATTTCATCCATACAGTATGGATTCGACTTAACCTCGAGTGATTTTTAGAATGAAGTTCCTTTATTGGAACGAAGTTTCTGTACGCGGCTTGCGGTAGATGTTGACTGCTAGAAATCATCACGTAAGATAAAAACGTTATGCCCCCTCATTGCGATTTTCTCTCTATCTCTGTCTCTTTCTATTATATGCGAGTATGTGTGACAAGCGTCTAGCACTTGCTCATATGATTCCGAAGGTGTACGAGGCCATCCGAAGGTGTACGAGACAATCCGAATTGCTGTTCTGCCATCGTGAAATTTAAAATGATACATGGGTAGCATATCTATGCGAATACAAGTCGGATAATATCGTTGAGTGGTAATACGTTGAAGATATTTTTGTTTTTTGTATATTTCTATATAACGTGCAGATGACATTTCCTGGACATAATTTCTTATGATTTTTGTATGCCGGAGTTGGATTAATGGTTAACATTGAGTATGTGGCACGTCAATTTGATATAATATAACGAATATTATCATCAGGAATAAAATACCTTTTACTGTGGCGGAGGAGTTTGGAAAATGATAAACCGGGTGACAATGGGACTGAGGCAATAACTATATCTCCTTCACTTATCAACCGATTTGAATGAAATTTTGTACATAGATTGACAGACGTATGGGAAAAAAATGGCCGACTTCCGGTTTTGCCAAAATAGCAACCAACTTCGATTTTTCAAATAGAACACCCTGTATGTTTGATGTTTCTCAGATTCTACGGCTGAAATAACATACGACAGTGTTGCCAAATTTCCATTTTACAATTGAAAAAAAAATATTTCTGTTTTTTTTAGGCCCGGAGACCTTGATCAGGTTAAAATCTATTCTAATTTACATCAGTAACTCATAGTAATAGTCATTTTATCGATGAGATCAATAACAATTCCTACAGCAGGAATTTAAATTTTCTGAACGCACTTTTAACGAAAAAATTTTTTTAAAGGCCCCGGGGGCATCTTGCCATTCGATAGAAAATTCAAATACCAATTCTACGATATACAACATGTACCACTTTCTTTTTGTTAAAAACGTAGAGAGCCATCTGACAAAAAACGTTTCAACAAAAAATTAAACCGACGAAATACGGAACTGAAAAGTAAAAAATTAAATAAACCTTCTTTCTCTCAATAACTAAGCTCCCAAACTAATGTTAGTAACTAATTTTGAGTCGGCGCCAAACAAACAAGCAAATGAACTAGGTAAGGCGTAAAATGATGGCATCGAGTTGCGCGGTGACATTCTGATAATTTTTTTGAAGTAATTTAATGATCTTCGTTGATTGTTCGTTTGGCGCCATTTCAAAATTAGTTACTTACATTAGTTAGGGGAGCTTAGCTATTGAGACTAACAAGGTTTATTTTATTTTTTACTTTTCAGTTCCGTATTTCGTCGGTTTCATTTTTTGTTAAAAAGTTTTTATTTTTCAATTTTTGTGGCTGAAATCTACTAATCACTACCTACTTGTTTTTTGATTACTTCCAAAATACTTACTTACCCACCTCACTTCATCACTTCGTATATCATTCCTTTCTCTCATAGAATAAGATGATTGTGACGGATGTCACAATAAACAAAAATAATGACAATAGCGATCTGTCATTGTCAATTACATATGTGTGCCAATGTTCACAAGTCAAGAATCAATTATCCCCTATTTTTCTACCCGTAGGGGTGGATGATTCCATTCGAAATCCGAATATATTCCACTATGAGGTATACCGTATCTAATGAAAACAGAATCATCCAAATCGAAGAACCCAGTACAAAGTTATGCCTGATAGAATCGGTTAACGGACCAGAATTCATAGGGTGAGTAATCAATATACTTTATTTTGCCACCCTCAGGGGTCGATTTCATCTTTCAAATTCAAATGGGACCACCTTCTAAGAACATCTTATTCACTGAAAAAATATTTATCGGAATCGGACGTCTCAATAAAAAGTAATGCGTAATCATACATGAAAAAAAAATACCCTTCGACTAGAGAACCTCATCCTTTTTGGTTTCGTCGGTTGAAAATGAAATCAATCTGGAGAAGTTGGTAGATAACATAACATCTATTCATTCTTTCAAACTTTACATCAGAATGGTAACAATGAATTACCAAAAAATAATCGACTTGACAATATGTCATGATCATAAACCCGTTACAGAAAAGATAACTTCAATATAATCAAACTGTTTGAATAAATCCAACGACTGAAACAGTGAAACATTCAACATATGAATTATTACTCACAATACCAATATCCTGTTTTCAATAGAAGAGTTTCACAACCATCGAAAAGTCATTTTATTCATAACTGACCAATGATATGTTCCAAGTATTGCCCGTTTTCCCCTTACACATAGACTAGATCTATTTATTGTACACCTCATCGCATTTATCAGTTCGTGAGCACAAATTTCCTGAAATATGCGCTCAACTCTATCTCTCAAGTCCTCCAAAGAAGTTGGTATCCTCCAGTATACTTTGAATTTCATGTGACCCCATAAATAAAAATCAATAGGGGTTCAATCGGGCGATCTGGCTGCCCATCGAATTGGACCATTTGTTCCAAACCATATCTGCCCATAAGTATCACTAAGATATTGTCGACCAATATGAGCATTATATGGTCCTGCACCATCCTGCTAAAAAAACATATTTTCCCCGATGTTCTCAGGTAAATCGTTGATATTATTCCGAATATCGTTCTCTTACAATTGTAGATATCTTTGGCTCGTCGAAGGATCATCGAAAAGAATTGGTCCAATGATTCTTATACCTATGATTCCTACCCAGACGTTGAATCCAAATCTTTCTCAAAAATTACTTTCTCTCAGCAACCTAGGATTTTCTTGAGCCCAATACCTTGTATTATTCCTATTGAACATACCATTATTCGTAAACCTAGACTCATCTGTAAACAGTATCTTCGAGAAAAAACCATTATTAAAATGGTCATTTTGAAAAGATGCTGATGCAAACTGTATTTATAGAAGCAATAATCATGTTTTTTTCAATACTTTTCTGGCACTTTCCCTGCTGATCCCACATTCAATTTTCAATTCTCGCACTGAGGCAGATGGAGAAAAGTGAACATATGCTGAAACATTAGTTTCCGCTTCTTCACTGACGATGACGTGGATGTGGTTTTGATCAGCTGGTTCTTTCCTTAGCATCATTTCCAATATCCTGAAATAGGTCCTCCATGGGTGCGGTCTCAGCGGATAATGAATAGCGTATAGCATTGACAGCGTTCTCCTGACATTCTCCGTATATCAATCTCATATCGATTTGTTCGTTTCGACAATAACGATAATTTTTTTCCATTTCAAAATATTTTTTCACCAACGAAACAAGATGACAAGTAAAATTGGTATTTCACTTTTGACATGACCTCAATCACCTACTGTTTTCCATGATTCTACGGCTAACTTTCATTGCATCAAACCTAAATGGATAACTCATTGGAATTTGTAGAAATCGTATAAAATATTGTACGAATTCAATAATTGATCGTTTTCAGTTTTGAAGAAAATGTATATCGTTGAATCGGTAATTAAATTCTCTATCGAATGGCAAGATGGCCTTCGGTATGTACCATTTGAAATAAACGATTTTTTCATGCGTTCAGAAAATTTCAATTCTTGCTGTAGGATTTATTTATCTTATCGATGAAGTGACTATTACTATGAGTTACTGATGTAAATTAGTATAGATTTTAAACTGATCAAGGCCCCCAAAGCTTAAAAAAATTGAGAAATTATGTTTTTCAATAGTAACATGAAAATTTGGCAACACTGTCGTATGTAATTTGAGCCGTAGAATCCAAAAAACATCAAACATACAGGTTGTTCCATTTGAAAAATCGAAGTTTTATTTTTAGGGAAACCGGGGAATTTCCCCCTTTTCTTTTCATTGTCTTCAGTTCGGGAAATTTGTCCCATATCTATAAAAAAATTTTTAAATCGGTTGAAAAAGGAAGGGGGATGTAGATAGGAAAAAACCCTAACCCCTTTTTCTTGGTATGGGTTAAAAATATTGCTCTATAATGACAATCAAATGTGATGGAATGAAAACTCAATTTCCCCAAAGGAAAAAAAAAAATTAAAAAAAAAAACACAAAAAAAGGGTTTTATCCCCGGGATTGATGGAAAAAATATCCTGCTCCAAAAATATTATTCATAATTCCCCTTTTTTTATTTTCCAATTTAAAAAAAAAAAATGAAATTTTTTGATTTGTTTTCCCAAATTTACATCATTTGCTTGGAAAAAAAAATAAAATTAAAAAAAAAAAAAATAAAAGATTACAGAGAGGAGGGGAAGGTCGTGGAGGCGATGTTTTTTTTCCATCCATATCGAATTATTTCCCGGGGTTTGGGGGGGAACTCCTTCCCTAAAATTTTTTTAAAAAAATTCGGGGAAAAATCAAACGGAAGAAAAACCCCAAAGGGAAAACAAAAAAAGAACAACCAAAAATTTTTTCTGACCGATGCCCCACCCCCGGGGAAAAAAAAACAATACTCAGCCCAGTCCACACTAATTGTTCTGTTATGCCATAAATTTTACAGAAAAATTTTTTTTCCGATGAAAAAACCGTAACATTCTTGAATGAAAACATTGATAAACAAAAGGTCAATAGGAACCACAGCCAGAGGGGAAACCCCTTTAAAAACATACGCTCTTAAAAAACCATTTTTTTTTGGAAAAGAAATTAAAATGTTTTTTAAAAAAAATTTTTATAAGGGGTAACCCTTGTAGACCGGATCCCAAAATAATTCATCTAGGAGGGGAAAAAACAAGATTATTGATTGCCCCGGAAACCCATTAAGGGGGAAAAAGGAACCCATTTTCCCCCTAACTAAAAAACAACGTCAAAATTTGGACAATAAAGTCGAAAACCCAAAAAGGGCTTTGGGGAAAGAATCATAAATCGTTACCCAAAAAAAAAATTAAAGAAACCGGGGTAAGGCATTCCCAAAACCAGCATCTTTAAATTTAAAAGTAAACAACCCGGGGAATTTCCCCCCGGAAATAAAACCGTCTGGATTTTTAACCCCTTTGTGTATCTTGTTCCCCCGACCATCGGACAGCTCCTCATCAATATCCCCATTCTTTTAAAAATTTTCCCTTTTTTAAAACATAGATAAAACCGCGATTTATTCATGAATATATGACAAACACGGCCCCTATCTTTTTACGAGAAAATCTTTTTCGGGTTTTACCAACCAATTAAGGGAAAAAAAAAACAATGGAGATTCCAAACCCCGGCCCCTCAGAAAATTTGTCGAAGATCGAAAAAAAGACACCGGAAAAAAAAAAAGAGTTAATTCAGTTCCGTTTTCCGTTCAGTAATCACCCTTATTGGACAAAAAAGATTTATTCTCATCTCATTCAAAAAAGGAGATTAAAAGAAAATGAATTACGGTTTTTTTTAAATTTAATGGGGTTTCCAAATAAAGTGTAGTGAAAACATAAAACTCAGCCAATTCAAATCAAGTATTGGCTCTTAGTAAAAACACGAGTGAACAAATATAGTTTTCCAAAAATTGTCTTTTTTTTGTCAATGCCGGGAAAGGATAATAAAACGGGTTTTTCCAAAAAAGGGGTCCCCAAAAAACCATCCGGGATAAGCGACCCTCCATTCGGGGGAATGGGGAAAAAACCGATGGACGCGGGAAACGTAATAATAATAAATTTAAATCAAAAACCCCTTTTTAAAAAAAATTTCCCCAGTGAAAAAATTAAAAGGGGGGGGGCCCCAAGGGGTTTTTTTATATTTTTTTTTAAAAACCCCAAACCCTTTTTTAAATGTTTTATTTTGTCTGAAAATATTCCTTTTGTTTTTAAAATTTCAAAAATCTCAAAGGGGAATTATTGTTAGCCGTTTTAAAATTGGAAAATTTTTCTTTAAAAAATTATTTCTTTGGGGGCCCAAAGGGAATTATCTGCCAATCCCCATATTTTTTTTCATTGTATGAATGTTTTTCTTTCGTCCATGGGGATTGACCAAAATAATTTTTTATTAAATAGTAAACATATATAGTACTTTTCCCAACATTTTATGATTCTTTTTTATTTTCCCCAACTTTTTTGGTTCAATTTTTTTGAAGGGGGTTTTTTTAATAAAAAAACCCATTTCGGGATTTGGGAGAAAAAGAAATAAGTTCGAGCCCCCAAAAAACATATTTCAGTTCGCCCCTTTCAAATAGTCGATTTCAATCCCGTTTTTCCAACTAACGAATAATGTCTGGTATTACAGGTGTGGGTTTTTAACCAAAAACCCCCCCCAAAAAAGTTCGACGGAGAAAATCCCAAAAGGGGGGGGATTTTGATGGTCGACGAGTCAAAAAGCAAAGCCAAAATTTATTGGGACCAATCTGATGCTTTTTTTCCCTTGGGAAATGTCGGCTCCCCAGATAATCCCCAAAAAATTTTTTTTTGAAATTTTCTTTCAAATTTCTTTTGGCCCCGGGGGAAAAAAAAAATTGATTTTTTTAAGAATTTTGTTTTTTAAAATTGGTTTTTTTCCCAAAACCCCCGGTTTTTCTTTCAAAAAAAACGGTGGCAAAAACCCCCCCCCTTACTTTGAATTGAAAACAAATTTTGAAGATATGGTTTATAAAAATTTTTTTCCAAGAAATATGAATTATAATTTAAAAGTAACGAACCTGGGGGGACCTGTCGCCCCCCATTTTCCGTCAAGGGTGAAAACACCCCGGGATGGGGGAACCATCCAGTCGCTTTTCCGCGAATGGTCAATTTGGAAACAATTTTTAACATGCCGTCCCCAACGGGGAAAAATTCGAAAACATCGAAAAGTTTTTCGGAGATAAAAAACCCCCCTAAAGGGGGTAGACAGCCCCAAAAAACCCTACCACCCAAAACGGGGTAACGGAATTTAAAAAAATTTGTTTTTGGGTTTTTTAAAAAAAAATTAGTTTAAAAACCCAAATTGTTTTTTTACGTTACAATTGGGGTCAAAGTGGGATTTTTGAAAAAAAACGGGATCGTGGAGTGGATAGTCAAAAAAAAAATTGAAAAGCCTTTTCCCCTGTACGCCCAAAATACCCCAGGGCCCCCGGTTTTTTTTTAAAAGTAACAAATTGGGGGGGGGAAAAAAAAACTGACCCCGCTTTCGCGTGAAAAAAAAAGGGGAAATAAAGGGCCCGGTTTTTTGAAGTGGAAATTTTTGGGGTGGGAATATAAACTGATACACTCTTCGCGAAACAGAAAGGGGGACTGGGGGCCCCGGGGGAAAGATTGAAAATAATTTTTTTAAAAAAACGAAAATTGAAAAAACCCGGGGTTACCCCCGTCAAAGAAAAAAAATGTGTTCAAAAAAAGTGCCCTTTGGGATTTAAAGGGGAAAAACGGAAAAGGGGGGGGGGGCTGGAAAACGGGAAAAAAAGCAAGTTTTTGGGGGAAGGGGAAAAAGTTACCCCCGGGGGAAAAGGATGAAGCCCCGGACACGTTTTTTGGTTCCCCCCGATTTTTCTAACCCCTTGATCTGAAGAGTGGATACTGGAAGGGGGAACTGCTCGGAGAAATGGGGCTTTTTACCATGGGCCCCCGGGATTGTATTCACCGTTATCCTTTGGGGGCTCAAATTCCCGCCACATTGAAAGATTGGGGGGGAAACACCCCGAAGGGACCCCATGGAACACTTGCCTGGGTATCTCGAAAAATAATTGTGGTCGGCAGATCGTTGAGGACCCCGAAAATTTGGGGGGGAAGTATTCCCCCCGGATTAAAAACCCCGGAGGGAAGCAAAAGGCCCTAAAAATTTTCCAAAATTTCCAAAAAAAGTACGATACCTCGGCCAGGGTTTCTGGGGGGAAGGGGGAGTAGCGGTTTTGGGACCAGAAGATCGGTTTTTAAGGGGCCCCAAAACCCAAAAAAACCAACCAGTTTCCTTGGTTTACAAATACCACTGATTGTGCTGGGATTCGCCAACATCGCAAAACCCCCCGAAAACCCCCGGGGAAGGCCAAACCCCAAAGTTCCAGTGGTCCGAAGAATTCAAGACTCATTCGGAAAAGGCTAAAGGAGCTTTGATCAACCCCACCTTTTCGGAACCCCCCCCCCAAAGGGAAATTTTTTTGGATACGGACGCCAGAAACGGGGGCTTGGGGCCTCCTTAAAACTCAGACCCCGGAGGGACAGGGGGGGGGCTTTGGGGTTTTTCCCCGAAAAGGGGTTAAAAGGGGGCCCAATTACTGTTCACCAGGCGAGGTTTGGGGGTGTTGTAAAGGGGGGAAAACCTACAAGTACGTGTATGGAAGGGGGTTCCCTTTTGGGAAAGGCCTTTTCGGTCATTCTTACAGTTCAAAAAAAATCCTGGGGGGCAAGTAGCACGTTGGGCCCCGAACCAAAGAATTGATTTCAGGGGCGAAAAACGAGGGGCCCCAATAAGGGGAAGCAGATGCCTTTCCGAAAACCATGTCCCCATGATTGTTTTCATTGCCGACGAGGCAGGGGAAAGAAAAAAAAACACTTTAGAACCGGGCAATTAAAAAGACAACTGGAATGACAGCAAGATCCAGAAAAAACCCAAAAGACCCCACCCGGCTTAGTCGTCAGCTGGAAGAAGGGGGTCGAAGACCATCCCCGGGAGGGGAATCGCGGGTTACCGCCGGCTGTTAAGTCCTATTGGGCCAAAAGGGAAATCTCTTATTCTGGACAATGGGATCCCAAACGGGGTTGGGGGCCGATATTAGGTGGGGAAGACAGAGCCAAATAATTGTTCCCAGGAACAGAAGAGGGGAATGCTGCGGGGGAAACCATGATGGAGTCGCTGGAGGGGATCTGGGGGGGGACGAAGACCCTCCCCGGGGAAATGAGGCGGGGTTTTCTGGACCAAAAAGGGTGACGTCCCCGGGCTGGGGGAGAAAAAGGGTGTATGGTTTTTAGCAACGGACCTCGAATACGACCCAAAAGGGCCCCATGCGTCATTTAAAAAATAGGCAGCCCGTTTGGTAAACCCCCCTTGACATTCCCCCCGTTTCCCCTTTTCCGACCACGGGAATAAATACATCCTTTTGGAATGGACTACTTCAGTTTAAAGTGGGGCGGGGGAACCTATGCCCCCTTCAACCAGGGAAGCCATCACCGTCGCCACTTGGTGAAAGAATGGATTTCGATTCGGTACCCCAAGGGCTGGGACTGGGTTTGGGGGAAAAATTTCCGAATCCAACCTTTTTTCCCAAAAAAAAATGGGGGTTTGCCAACATCCCAAAGACAAGAAACCCCCCTCCCGTCCCCCTGGAATGGGGGGGAAGGATGAACAAAAATCAACCCCCGTTCCAAAAATTTTTCTTTAAAACCTCAAAGAGATTGGGGGGCCCGTATCTTCATTTGTTCCGATGGCCTTTTCGATCCGCAGTCCATTTTAAACCGGGGAAACCCGCTAGTATTATAATGGGCCCGCGACCGCCTTTGGACCTTTTAAATTTGGGGGACCGCCAGGACAAGACACTGGGGAGAGGACTACGTCAACAAAATTCGGCAGAGAAATGGAGGGAATCCCGGAACGAGTGGTTGAACATCCAGAGGCCAGCGATAAAATGAAGAAGACCTATGACATCAAGGCCGACGCTGGAGGGGTTTAAGGTTGATGACCTGGTTTGGCTGTACAACCCCAAACGTCGTCGTGGACTATCACCAAAGTTGGGAACCCGTGGGAAGCCGTATAAAAATCGGAAAAAGGAAAAACGCCTTTTAAAAAAATCCATAAGCCACCCGGGGGAAACCAAGGGTCGTCCATTTCAACAGGTTGGCCCCTTCGCTAAACCATGACCAAGTTCGCCCCCTCAACCACCGGAGGGATATATGACGTTCGAGAAGTTTATGTCCTTGTATTCAAACGGGCAGAAAGTTCAATGGGGGTTTAGAGGAAGGCCTTTTGAGGTGCCTGCTGACTACGCACAAAGCGCACTGTTGGCAGAAGATTTGAATGTCCAGGGCATCGCCGGGTTTCTCCAAGAAATTTGGTCACTCCAAAACCGGGGCAGAACCAGAAGTTGGTGGGGTTCAGTTGAAGAAAGGCCAGAGAAACATCACCCAGTTACCAAGGGCATTCCCAAGAAAAAACCCGTCCCATGAAGATGTCTGGAAGAGCCACCAAATAAGAGATACCATGGGGGGACCCAAATCCGGGGATCTAGCACCAAAATTGTCCTGTGGTATTGATGGGTTGGACTGGAGTTCTATAAAAAGTATGCGGGGCGATTTCAGATCCAGCGGCCAAGATTTTGGTTTGTTGCAAACCTCTTACGACCGATCAGAAGCGGGGAAATTTATTCCAAAAATGGAACTTCACGGGAGGGGAAAATCATGCAGATATCGTCACCTCCGGATGAAATTTCGGGACGAAATGTCTTTAAGGGGCAATGTAACAAACCCCGGCCGGCCCCTGTCGCCTCACATGTTGCCGTGGGAGCGATGGGATAAACCCCGGAGATGTTGAGAACCATCCAAAGTTTTCCGCGTAAGAAAAGCGTCAATTTGGAAACAATTGGAACATGCCGTCGCCAACTGGAAGAATTGAAACATCGAAATGCTTATCGGAGATAAATAGACCCCCCCAAAAGGGGGTAGAAAACTGAACGGGGCCCAACCACCCAGCTAACAGTGGCGTAGTAATATAAATTAAGTTTAAAATTTGTTAAATAAATTGGTTAAACCAAGAAGATTTACGTTGCAGATATGATAGCTAAAAAGCAATTTTGGATGCAAAGTTGGAACATTTTGAAAAAAAAATTTTTATTGACAGACATTACATCGGTTTCCCTGATATGCAAATCAAAACTAATTATCAATCGGAATGTTTCATGAAGATTTGCGGATCATAGACCTTTTTTTTGTAATTTTTTTTTTCAAGTCTCCAAAATTATTTGCTCCGCTGTCTAAAACTTAGGTGATCTTTTTTTCCGCCCCAACTTATATTTGCCAAGCTTTTTTGTTCGGCCATGTCGACAGTGTTAGATATTAGGGGAAAAATTTAATTCTTACCTTTTATGGGTTCTAAGGGTAATATTAAGATCAGCCCTTCAACCCCACCCATGTTCCTTTATTGTACTTTTCATTTCATTTGGCGGGAATGGAAATCGTTTTTTCTTTTTGGGAAAATCTTTCGGGGTAGGCATTATTTTTTTGGGATGATTTGAACAATATTTACCCTTTTATCGCACCATTTTTATTTAAAAATAATATTAATTTGTAAAGGTACAAATTCAAATGTACCCGTTCTTTTTCTTCAAAACTGATGGGCGAGGGTAAAGGACAGTTTTGCCAAGCGATTTTCCCATTTTTACCTTTCGGACCCATAATTTTGGTTCTTCCTGTAGATGGAGGGAAATAAAAAAGGTTTAAAAAAAATAAATAAAAAGGGACATCCCGAATACTCTTTCAAGCTTCGCAAATTCTAACACCACCGTAGCACCTAGGCCAAGATCCTTATACCTATTCGAAAGGAAGTTTTGAACCCTGATAGGGTTTAAAAACCATTCAAAAGTACCCTCTACAGTTGTTCCCCATTATCCAAATTCTCAACTTCGTCTAGTAATTTCATGTACTTGAAAATTTAGTTCCCTACCTTACAGGAAAAGGGTAAATATTAGTTTATTTTCCCCCTTTCTTTTAAATTTAAAAAAACGATTATTATAAAAAATTCGTTTAGTATATTTTTTTATAAACCTCACGTATTTCTACATTCAAATTTTAACCCATTTTTTTCAAATTTGATAATTTATAATAAAAGTAAAATAGGACATACTGTACAAAACCTTTCTAGTATCCATTCAAAATCCTTATTATTTCCCGATTTATAAAATTGATTTTTCATGATTTGATCGAAATCGCTGGGTTGGAAAATTTAAATGAATGTTATTTCTTTAAAACGACTGGTGGCGTCATTCATAAAAAATTTTAAATTTTCAGTAAAAGGAAATCTGTAATGTGTCTTTTTAAAAAGAACTGTGGCAATATCTGGGTTAATCTGATTGATTGGTTCAAAGAATTCAAATTCCCCAATTGGAAATACCGATTTTCATTTTAAATTTCGGGAACGGTGGAAAAGCCCAACGCAAAACCCCGTTCAATGATAGGGATATGGAATAATGAGAAATTCGACCCTTAATTTTTTTTTCAATTTTTCTCATGGGGAAAATCTAAGAGAAACTACAAACTTATTCAAATAATAATTTTTTAGGGTTCGGGCCAATTTATTGGGTGAATTTCTCCTGAACATTACATACCCTCTTTTAGAAAACGGCCACTTCATTAAAAAAGAACCTACTTATATTTGAATATCCATTCATGTGCGTTCTAAGACGTCCATTCATGTACGTTTTAAAGCCCAATTTTCATAACTAAATGAATGTAATGAACACAATAATAACCCTATTTTTTGGCCATTAATATTTCTTTGGAAATCTTCGATCACGATACCATGAACCTACAGGACCCAGTTCCGATCTTGCGACAACCTGAAGGGGCCATAAAAACAAATATTTAAACACCATCAGGATCGTTTTTTAATTGCAATGTTTATTGGGAAGAGGCGAGCAATTATATTCAAACAAACATGTTTTAAATCTCGCAAGTGGCAAGCTGTAGGTAATGATGCAGGTAGGCAATAATAGTGTACAATTAGTCGATAATACAGTTCGCGCAAACCGCCCACCAGGAGGTTAGTATCGGCTCTCACTCCCAGGCGACACAAAGAATGTCGGAAATAGGGTAAGATCTATTTATCAATAGTAAAATTCTAAGCGTCGACCGACCGTGAAGAGATTCTATTGTCGTGTAATTTAAATCACCTCGATAGTGTCTACGAATGAGATTTCTATCCGGCATATTCTTATTCTACTCGTTTGCTATTCCCAAGCTTTGGACTCGCATCTTGATGCGGGATAGCTTAAAAATCTATGAATGATTCAAATAGTTGGAAGTGGTATGAAAAATTAGCTTCGCAGAGTTTATTATGGTCTTAAATACAATTTCTACCAGAGAATTATATTTCATAGAGATTTTCATTCAATTATCCATAGAAATGAATGTTTTTAGCAAGTTGTTGAAAGCAACGAGAATCGAAATAGATTCCTAGTCTTAGCCATGGGAAATGCAAGCTGTTAACTTGGCCCTCATATATTTTGATTAATTATATTGCACCAATATTATTTTTTCAAATTTTGAATTGTTGCGGCTGATATTTAATAAAAATCCATATTGAAGCAAACAAAAGCACTCACTTCACTGAATGATTTTCTCTAAAGTGGGTTGACCAAACCCTGTTTCGTTATATAATAGCTCTTTCAGTTGGAGATTATACTAACTCAACAATCAAGATGTATTATGTTGAATAATCAAGGCAGGTAGTAGTGGATATGAAAATGTAATTGATAATATTATCAATAGTAATATAACGAGGGCAATGGAAATTATTGATAATTTTTGGGAAATTGGCCCGAATGCATTTTTAGTAAAATAATTAATCAAAAACCTTTATAAAGACAAGCTTTTATTCAAATGCACAGAAAAGTAAAGGAATAATTGCTTTGGATGTGTGACGTAGGCTATTTAGTGAGATTCCAAAGCTTGTCGCGCAAAGATTTCAGTTCGAATACAAAAGGGACAAGTTTTTGAATCTATCTCTCACGGAATAGCCTACGTCACACAGCCAAAGCAATAATTTTTTACCTTTTAGTGCATTGGAAAAAAAGCTTGTCTTTAAAAAGGTTTTTCATTAATTATTTAATTTTGAGCTCTTTAGTATTTAAGTAGGCTTTAATCTATGTATTTTCGTTAAATAATCCTTATTATTCCTGTAAGTTTTGAGCTATTTAGTCCTTCAATGAGGGGACCATCTAAAGATTAACTCAATCGCCGTCTTGGAGTTGCCATCAATTTATGAATTTCAACTAAAAATTAACAATCTTCGACTACATTCATAATCACCGACCCCGAAAAGCTCCACATACCAATTTTGAATGGAATCGGATCATGGAGCCGCCATATTGATTATATGAATATTGAAGAAATATTTATAATCTACGACCCTGAAAACCCCTATATACCAATTTCGAACCATAAACCTAAATATCGTCCGCTATCTTGGGGTGTCATTTTTTTTATAACAAAAATTCCATGAGCTGCCATTGTAGTTTCATGAATTTCGACAAAAAAATCATAATCTCCGACTCCGAAAACCCCGACATAAAAATTTTCAATAGAATCGGATCCTAATCACAAAACTCTTTCGCCATTTTGGAGCCGCCATCTTGAATTTATAAATTTTGACAGAAAATGTATGATCTCCGACCTCGAAAACCCCCACATACCAATTTTGAATCGAATCGTATCATAATCACAAAACTCGTCCGCAATCTTGGAGACGCCATTTTGTTTTTTCTCTAACAAAAATTTAATAATGCAATGTCACCGGAATTATGAACACCGGCCAAATTTCAGCTCAATCGGATGTCGGAAAGTGCTCCAAAAGTGGATTACAAATTTTGAACCGGAAACAATGACAGAATGACATACGAACGGAGCAAGTTGAATAAAAGCTTGTACTAAAAAGCTTTTTCGTTAAAAATGCATGTGTGCAAATTTGTCAAAAATTAAAGATATATACAGGGTGTCCCTGGACTTCCTCTTTTCCTCTCGGGAATGTATAGATGGTGTCAAAATATTACCAGTACTTCATATAACTTTATTTTTTAAAAGCCTTCGTTACCAAGTTACGGGCCCTCAAAGTTACAAAATGAGAAATGTTTTTCTCTGATACTTCCAAAGTGAATATTCAAAATCATCTAAATTTTGGTGATTGACTAAACAAATTAATTCCTTCGATGAGCTTTCATGCAGGAGTCAGTTGTTTTGCTACAAAGTCCGGAACGGACTACCCCCGATGGTCCACACCCCAAAACTTTGAAATGACTGGGACAATTTCCTAGATGAAAGTACTCGTATGGAAAATCGATCGGAGCAACGATTTTTGATAAAAATGCATTTTTGTTCGACGACATCCAATCTGAGATGTCTACCATTATTCGAGAAGGTTAATTTTTAATGAAAATAGAAATGATAGGTACAATGTTCATAACGAATTTTTATCATGCAAACACGTTTATTTCCTTCTACAAGGTGTTTTTGTCAACATCTGTGGAAGAAATGGAACATTAATTTATTCACCAGATATTTTTCACCTATTCATGTGCAGCCGTTTTTGTAGTTTATTCGTTTGCTTTTTATTATTTATGTCTTCCGACGTTCGTTTTTTCAGCTGAATTCATCTTTTCCCCCATGGAAATATACTTATCATCATTGAAAGTCCTCAACATTCAAGCTGTGAATACGAATTTGCAACATCCAAATGTTGAGTTTCATGAGATTCAGATAACACAACACGAAACGTGCCTATTCCACGCGTACATACAAAATATGGACTGAATGTGTTATTTCATAGTGGAGTAGCTTGTTAGTTCAAAAACACCACGAATCTACATAACTTGATATTTCATTTGAAAAAATATCTACATAGTAAATGAAACAATATGCTAGCAAACAATGACACCAACTATAGTGAAATTTGTAGGCAAGCTAATAAAGAATATAGGGAAGAACTAAAGGCTATAAATATAAAATATCATGATGAATTGATTATTAATTCTGACAACAAATCTAAAACAACATGGAAAATTATCAACGATTTACAAAAAAAAACAAACCAATAAACATGAACTAATTTTATTAGAAAACAGTATACAATATTCGGGGGATATATTAGCTGAAAAATTCAATGCTCACTTTACAAAGCCTCTGTCTGAAAATTTCTCATTAGATACTCGATTTCTTGAAAGTAACATCCCACTCAATGCCTCCACTTTTTTTATGTCTCCCATCACTGAAAGGGAGTTGGTACAGTTGACAAATAAACTGAAAAACACTAACTCATGCGGAACGGACCAAATATCAAACAAGTTGATTAAATGTTGCTCCTCTGAATTATGCACTGTACTCACCTTCCTAATCAATCTGTCAACAGAAAAGGGCATTTTTCCAAATAATTTAAAATTAGCCAGTGTATCTCCTATATATATAAAAAGGAGATAAAAATGATCTAAATAACTACAGAGCAATCAGTATTCTCTAGCATTTCAAAACTATATGAAATGAATTTGAAAGAGCAGTTAAATGCTTTATTTTACTGCGATGGAATTATTATCACCATCACAACATGGTTTCACAACTAATAAAGGCACTAATACAGCTCTTTGCGATTTTCACAGTCGAATAATAACGGCCTTGGACCAAAAAAGTGTGTGCTTGATTGTTTATTGATTTTTTACGTGCGTTTGATTGCGTGAATCACAGTCTTTGCTGGAAAAACTCTCGAGATATGGGGTTAGAGGATTGCCGCTCAATATATTGACCTCCTACCCTGAAAAATAGGAGACAAATAGTAAAATTGGGGAGAATACAAGCTCCGAGAAACATATTGCCGACGGTGTGCCTCAGGGATCCATTTTGGGGCCTCTATTATATCTTAGTTTTGCTAATGATTTATTAGTGTATCTGAATGGAAATTCTTCCACTCACTGTATATGTTATGCTGATGACACGAATATACTAGTTATTGAGGATGACCTAAACTCCCTGAAAAATACAGCTGAAAGCACTTTCAGTAAAGTTATCACTTGGTCTGAGAAAAATAATTTAGGAATGAATAAAACAAAACCAAAATGCTTCAATTCATGATAAGACGACAACACCATGAGGTGAGTCTGTTTCAGAATACTGAATTATCATTGGATTCCACAACAACAACCAACATGTTAGGAGTTGTCTTCGACAACAATTCACAATGGAAGCCACAAGTAGATAATTTGTGCAAAAAACTCAGAAATTCCTGCTACTCTCTTAGGTTTCTCTCCAATCACTGCAGTCAAGAGATTCTACTTACGCTTTACTATGCGAATTTCAATTCTCACCTCAGGTATGGCATACTGAACTGGGGCACAAGTTCCTCTGTGGGTCGAGTGTTCATAATACAGAAATATGCAATAAGGATCATTGCTAAGTTGGGTTTTAGGGATTCCTGTAGGGGAGCATTCCAAAACTTTAAAATATTAACAGTTGCAGGACTATATATACTTGAGGCGTGCACATATGTATACCGCAACAAAAACATATTGGCTACCAACAGACCACCACATACCCATTTGACACGAAATTCACACTTACTCCTACCCAGTCAACATCGCACTGCACTCTACCAAAAAAGCTTTGAATATCAGGGATGCAAACTGTACAACAAACTTCCCGATGACATTAAAGCTTCAGGAAATGTACATATTTTCAAGAAAAAAGTTAAACAGCTCTTATTGTCAAAAAACTGCTACACTGTCGAGGAATTTCTGTCGTAACTCGTTTTGTAACGTGAACGTTTTCTTTACAGTTGATTATTGTCATATTTTCATATTTATATTTTATATTATTTCTTATTATTGTTTGTGACGTGTATGTGATGTTCCTATATACATCCAGAGATTTTAGATTGTCTCTTTTCGACTATGGCTTGATTTTATTGACGTTTTTCTATTTTTTATTTTTAGTTTCACACTGTTGAGGTACAAATTAATTTGTGAAAATGAAGAAATTATTATTATTATTATTATGTCAACTAGGTACTGTACTTTTTGTTTAGGACTTTATTCAAGCATATTTTGTATTATCCTTGTTATAAATGTTGTTGAATTTACGTTATTAGTATTTCTACTGTGAACATTTTCCATTTAAAATAATGGTGGACGATCGGGTTTGATGTCGTCGAGTAAAACTGCATTTTTATTAAGAATCGTTGCTCCGATCGATTTTCCACACGAGTACTTTTATTTAGGAAATTGTCCAGGTAACTTTGTTCTGTCAAAACATATCGACAAATCCCAGTCATTTCAAAGTTTTGGGGTGTGGACCATCGGGGGTAGTCCGTTCCTGACTTTGTAGCAGAACAACTGACTCCTACATGAAAGCTCATCGAAGGAATTCATTTGTTCAGCCAATCAGAGAAATTTAGATGATTTTGAATATTCACTTTGAAAGTTATCAAAAAAAAACATTTTTCATTTTGTAACTTTGAGGGCCGGTAACTTGGTAACGAAGGCTTTTAGGAACAAAAGTTATATGAAGTACTGGTGATATTTTGACTCCATCTAAATATTCCCGAGGGAGAGAGGGAGTCCAGGGACCCTGTATATACGAATTGTATTTCATGACTCAAAAACTAATTTTTTTTGTATACTCCCGTAAGTGACATAACTGTGTGTTCAATTGTACAAATTCAAATAGCAAGATATGAATACCTATAAATTTGTGGAGCTTATTCGAAAATATAAAAAATAATTTCTGTTGTTATTATTCTTTTATTAAAAAATAAATATGAGACGTCATTGGGTATTTGACTTGCTTAATTTTTTCCCATAAAAATGATAGGTACCTATAATAATAGTAAGTTGATACTTTTGGGGCACCCTGTAAACATTCTGATTGGTTCAAATTAACCAATGAAACATGTCAGTTTATTGTTGGAATGTAAGCTCTGACAGATGAATGAAATTCTCTGTTTAATCTTCAGTAAAACAAATTCAACAGAGGATAATTAATTAAGTTGATCTTTTCTTCAGGCAAATATTACTCCAGATTTATCAGATTTCTCAGTTCTATCTGTATTGTTCTCAATAAGTTTACTTAATCATCATCTGTTTTGTATGCAATATTGTTGTTGTTTTTATGAAAGAAAGAAGATTTTTTGGTAGGATGGCCTAAATATGAAATAACTTGTTTATCGTTTCGAGAAGGAAACACTTCTCCTAAAACTTTCTTTTAATGTTTTCCTAATAATATAATAATAATAAACTTCATTCAGGAAATACACAGTATGAAATATAGAGTAGGGTTACAGAGTTGAACATATAGAATATAGAGTAGGTTTGAGGAAGTAAACTTTTTATTAATTTTGTAAAAAACTTATGTATAAAATATGTGTAAAACTCGCACTTAATAAGAGTAATTACAATTTGATGGTATATTTTTCATAGATAAGAGCATATTCAAGTATATTAATCATTTTCCACAAAGTCAGACACTGTTTGTGGAGGTTTTTTTTGCCTAGAATATGATAGTTATAACATATATATATATATATATATATATATATATATATATATATATATTGTTATAAAATGATAATATAACAAATTATTATTTATTATTTCACCCCACACTTTGGGTGCCAATTTGTTATGTATTGATAAATTGAATAACAATAGTTGTTGTTATTTAATAAAGATTGCTAATAGTTTTTGCTATTCTTTGTGAGCCAAATTGATATTATATAGATAGATATTTTCGCCCTGTATATGTATTGTATGCTGTAATAATAATTGCTAGCGAACGTCACTGTTCTCTCGTCACGCTGCTGCCAATTGTTATCTCTTTTCTCACCACGGCTAAGCAACAGTTGGTACGCCTCTTACCTCAGATAGCCGGTTCAGGCAATATAGCCACTAGCCACTGCTTTCTAATTTCAGTTTGTTCAATGGTCATTGTTATGATTGTTGATCATTGTAAGAAAACAGACAACAAAGTATCAAAAAGCAATTATTTCCTTTATTCAGGAAGACTTAATTTTACCTGGCCTTCGAGAAATGACTTACTTACTTACTTACTAATGTGAATCTACAAATATTCACGGATAATCATTAAAATCAAATCATAGATGGATAGACACCACCTCACTTTTTCCTTGAGTGAAGTTTCTTGTTATAGTTCAAAATAAAGTGAAATACAGTTCTTCAGATGTGAAATACGTTATTTGTGAAATTGTTCACGACCGGATGTGCACTATTAAAGTTTTTATACATGCTGGAGATGTCAGTGTTCAAGATATGCCCTGAAACTGGATCCCTTCTCACTCCAAGCTCTATCAGGAACTCCAATACCATAAATCAGGAACCATACATATGCCGAAATCAGCTTTGGACACTTGGATATGTTGTATAATTAAGGTAATATTGGTTTTGTTCTTCAAATGTTGGAATTATTTCATTTTTCTTTCTCTAAAAATGTTGCGTGCCATTCCCTGTAAATTCCTTTTCGATCTCCCGTGGCTTTGTTTGTTGCTCCCTTGGATACCAATTTTCCCTCTTCTTTTTCATTTGAATGTTTGAATTCGCGCACCAAATTGTCACATTTCACTGTTTGGGTTCATCTTATATAATTTATATATACAACTATTTTCCCATACTTATTACTATGTACAAATTTCAATAATAATTGCTTATGACATCACCCCGTTGTTGTTCTCTCACAATTTCCAATTTTCCATATGACCATCTTTTCCCTGATTGGCTATTCCCATCAAAAAGTTTGCTGTTCTACCATTGGCTACTTTTAGTTAGCTACAATTTCATATACTGTATGTTTCAAATTTATAAATGTGTTGATCACTTTTTATTCATGAAAATTTTGTAAGTCTAGACTTTTTGTTGTCTTTTTACCAATTATGGGTTATAATCATTATGACAGTGTATGAAATTGATTGTGTTATGGTATTTTGACATTTTTATCTATCCATATTATACATAGGCTTACAAATAAATAGAACTTCCAAAATGATGTAAAAACAATCTCTACTAATAACTATTTAGTAATCATTCTTTTTGTGGTTTTTTTCCTTTTGAAACTTATAACTGGCATAACATAACATAACAATATATATATATATATATATATATATATATATATATATATATAAATAATATAATATACACACATACAGATGTGTTCACGTACAAGTCTGTAATATATACACGGACAAAATTATTGATCACATCTCAATCAAGCTATGAATTTTCCATCTATTAGTAAAGCATACTCACTTACTTGTTCAGTTCAGTTTTTTTTTGAATAACCATATGTCACCTATTTTTTTTATTTGGGGAAGTATGAAGTTGAAAAATCGTAGAACTAAGTATGAGTAGTTTCGCTGTCTTATAGAATCTGATGCAAGAAGAGTTTTATATACCTTTTTTTTCTCTTATTGTAATTATGTTCATATACCGGGTGACACAGAATATCGGGCCACCCCTGTAACTTTTGCATTCGTGAACGGATTTTTCTAAAATTTGGTACAGTTATATAAGCAACCATTTCGGATCACATTACAATCCAATATGGCGGACTTCCGATTTTTCTGGAAATGCCAGTAACTTTGTTTTTCCAAATTGAACATCCTGTATATTTTCACATATTCAAGTTCAACAGGTCAAAATGAGTCCAAACCTTATGTCAAATGTCACTTTTTTAAAACAATTGAAATTAAAATTGTTTTTGGATTTTACCTCGTGGATATATGAGATTTGGTCGAAGCTATCCACAATGAGTCGCAAATAACAGAAAAACTTAATTTTTTCTGAAAAATTATTTTTTGTGTTGTTTACTGATTAATCGATTCAGTCACATCACATTTTGATCAAAAATTATTTTTTTTCAAATAGAACCCCTATGGGCCACCTACCTGTCTCTCTAGAACATACATTATGGAAAAAAATTACATATCATTTCTGTATTTCGGTGCAGTAACAAATTGTTTAAATTCAAAAATCTACAACTAGTTCATGAGTTTCCTTGCAGTTCGAATACTTTTTCAACTTAGTAAGCTGTGGAAAACAACATTTCTGAATCTTGTCAACTAATTGTGTAAGTTATATTTATAAGCACGATAATGGTGTTTTTTTTATTTCTTCTAGGGTTTTCTCGACTGACATTGCATTGGTATTCCAAATCCCGACGCGAGGCGGTTGGATCAAAATCAACATAAGTTAAACATTAATTTCTGCCTCCTCACTTACGATCATCTTCTCCATTGTTGGGTTCTTTCCGGAATCTTCTCTCCACATTTTTGGAAAAGGTTCTTTGTGTGGGTATTGTTCAGGGTATAACTGCGACACTGTTTTTAAGAAATTCTCCGTAAATTAATAACATATCAGCCTGTTCACTTCCTGTAAAACTATAATTTTGATTTTACATTTCTACTGAACTAATTCTCGGAAGTTAACTAATTTTCGGGAGTTGAGATGTAAGATGACAGCGAAACATAATTGGTTGACAAGATTCAGAAATGTGGTTTTCCACAGCTCACTAAGTTGAAAAATTATTCGAACTGCAAGGAATTTCATGAACTAGTTGTAGATTTTTGAATTCACACAACTTGTAACTGCACCGAAATACAAAAATGATATGTAATTTTTTGCCTCAATGAATGTTCTAGAGAGACAGGTAGATGGCCCATAGGGGTTTCATTTGAAAAAAATGAATTTTTGATCAAAATGTGATGTGACTGAATTGATTCATCAATAAATGGCACAAAAAAAAATTTTTCAGAAAAAATTATGTTTTTCTGTTATGTGCGACTGTGAATAGCCTTGTCCAAATCTCATTTATCCACAAGGTAAAATAAAAAATCAATTTTAATGTCAATTGTTTCAAAGAAATTACATTTGACATCAGGTTTGGACTCTGTTTTGACCCTGTTAGAACTTGTATATGTAAAAATATACAGGGTGTTCTATTTGAAAAAATAAAGTTGCTGGAATTTCAGAAAACTGGAAAGTACGCCATATTGATTGTAAATTGATCAAATTAAATGGTTGCTTATATACTGTACCAATTTCAGAAAAAATCCGTACTTGCAGAAGTTAATCCCTTCTGTCACCCGGTATATGAAGATTCAATTTGTGTATAATTTCAAAGCACGATGCTATAAGAAAATAACTTTGTCGGATATCAAGAATTTTTTATCTGATGAGTATCGATTTGTTTTTTTTTATATTATTCTAAGGAAGGTTTTCTGCAATATTTCCACATTTTCAATATGGTCTTTGAGTGCACTACCCCAACCTACGATTCGATATGTAATTGTGGATCCAACTAAAGCATGGCAAATCATTCAGATATGTGACGTAGGTTATTCCGTGAGTTATAGATTCAAAAGCTTATCGCTCTTGAATCCATAACTAACGGATAACCTACGTCGCACATCCAAAGCAATTATTTTTATCTTCTTAGCGAATTTCTTCAAAAAGGTTTTCTATCAATTATTTTATTTAGTTGTGAAAAGTTGGTGCTCCAAATCCGTCAAATGCCTAGTTATGTTCTGAAAGTATATAAACTCGCCTAGGTGAACTATTCGTGCATCAATTATATATTGCATATGTTTCACGTTTTTCGTTTCGAAACTTAGAAGAATTTTCATAGCTATGAAATACCCACAACCAAACATTTTCACGACAATCTATATAGGGTTAGGAATCTGTATGGGGTTATAAATCTATAAGGGGATTATTTTAATTAAACAATTATTTGTGTGTACCTATATTACTGCTATACTTGTAGAAATGCGAGATAAATAGCAAGTCTCTGGGCAACTCAATAGTCCCATAGTCTTGATGCATATGACGTTAATCGTAATGTCAGAATTCATTTTGAGTGGAGTTTATTTGTTCAAAAAGGTTATTTCTAAAATTTCTACCGTCATTCAACAATCACCTGTTTTTAGACATC
>JAFIRS010005493.1:0-55774 GCA_018342105.1 Gonioctena quinquepunctata
GGAATAAAAATACCCTAAAAAGAGCCATGCTTTCCCAAAAGTGCTACTTTTTTTAGGATTCGCGATCAGCACGATGGTCTTCTTCTGCCCCCAAAAATTATCTAAAAGTCAACATCCAATACGTGGAAGGGATGAGTACCCAGGGTCTTAAAGCTGTGACAAACTATGCTGTTCTCAAGGGCCTAGATTCAAAGAACAGCCCCCATAGATTGACATAGTTACAGTCAGAGATTGGTTTAAAACTTCGTCCTCACCACATGCTAAAAGGTTATGAGGCAGAATCACTTAAATTTGGGGAAACAACCCGCCCCATTTGGATTTCGGAAGTTTTGAGACTGAGTCGAAAAAATGATATAGAATTCGAATGCTGGGTTTCCCAAACCCCACTTGATGAAGTGGGCGTGGCGTCAAACATCAACATCGGAAGATACAAAACCGAAGGCTAAAAACTGTGCCTAAAGATATCCTGCCGTATTTTCTATCAAAAGACATTGATAAAATGGAAAAAAGTAGCACCAAAGTCATTCGAAGACACTGCTTCGGGGAAAAAAAAAGTAACATGATGAGTTGTGCAACGGGTTTTTAAAACCCCTTTTGAATGGAAAAGTTTAAAATCAAAAAAAAAAAAAAAATTAAGTTTGTTAATCCCCAGGCCCCCGGGAGTACTCCGTTTAAAAGGGCCGGGGGGGCGGGATATTGCACCAGGTTGAAAAATTTGATAGAACAAAAAAATCGGACGTTAATCACAAATCTAGGATTGATGAGGGGGCAACGACAAGTCGGGAAAAGAACATCGAATCGAAAAGATCAGGGAGAACAGAGTAAAACGGGATATTGATGAGGGGGGCCATCCGAAAGGGAAAAGGGAAAATGATGAGACTGTTTTTGGGGAATTTATTTTGCCCGTTTTATTCCGCACGCTGTAAAGAAACTTATAAGTATGTGTGCAAAATAATTCAACTCGATCCATTACTTGTCAAGGATTCAAGAATGGTTTCGGTTAAAAAAGAAAATCAATGAATCCCTAACAACATTTCTGAAACTGAGCAGTCTGATATTGTCACATATCCACTTAAATCAGAAGAATATTTCGTATTTCACTATGATATTTTAATTCACGAATTATGTTTTTTTGGCTTATTTCTACGGTCAATAAACAATAGTAATTGAACTTGATTTCAGTTTTACCTTAATTAATTTTTTTTTTGAATTGTATAAGACTGAAAAACTGTGAGAGTTAAAAAAGAAGTTGATTTATCCTTATATGTTTTCCCTTTCTATTTTCAAAGTAACCCCAAAATCACAAATTACCTTATAAATTTAAACCTACGGAGGGTTTTTTAAAATTTTTTTTGAGTATTCCATTTCAAAACGGGTTCACTTTCGATTTTCTTTTGGGAAAAAGTAAGGGGATGTCAAAGTAATCCCATTCTTAGCTGAGCTTTGATCACTTGATTTTCTTTTCCCCAACGTGAACTAAAAAAAATTTCCCAGAAATTACAAGATTTTGAAGTTTAAAATTGAATAAATTTATTGATATTTAGGATTCGGGGATTTCAAGAATTCTAGAGCATTCACACATTAAAATTTAAAAAAAATGCTTTTTTTATGGCATGTCTGTACGGATCTTCGTAGGAATTTTCACCTAAACCAATGGAAATTTTGTATATTGTCTTTCTACAAATTTCCCTCCAGCCCCTCTGTTCCATTTTTTTCTGACTTCAAAATTGAGGATAATTCAAATAAAAAAAAGTAGTGCAACTCAGTTCACGTGATAGAGGTGAAACTTCGATCAAAAACGTCGATTCGTGAGTATACAGGGTTGTCCCCAGGACTTCCTTTTCTTTTTTGGAATTGTATAGGGGGGACAAAATATCCCATAAAACCCTTTTTCTGTTACTATGTTACGAGTTTGAAGTTCCAAAATGAAAAAAGTTTTTTTTTGATAACTTTTTTAAAAGAATATTGAAAAAACAACAAATTTTGGTGATTGTCGAATCAAAAAGAATTCCATCGATAAAGTTTCAGGCATGAATCAGTTGGTTTGCTAAAAATTCAGGAACGGACTGCCCCCGATGGTCCATTCCTCAAAAAATTTGGGAAAGACTGAGATTTTTTTAAAATTTTCAAAAAAACAAAATTTTTTGATGATTTTTGGGAAAAAAATACCCATGGGAAAGTATCGGGGAACGTTTTTTATAAAAAAAGCAAATTTTTTTTGACGGAATCTATCCTGAGACGTCCATCATTATTTGAAAAAATTTTTTTTTTCAATAACAATGGAAATAATGGGTAAACTTTCTAACAACACTTCTACCGAACAAAACTCATAGTGTAAATTCAATCACAACCTAAAAGGGGGGAAAGGAAATAAAAAAAATTTAACCCCCAAATTTGAAATGGCATTCCAGGATCGTTTTGTATGGCTTCATAATATAATGTTATTCTAGTCAACAAGTCATCTCTTTATGAATAGGTGTAGCGTAAACAAGGCATAAATGCCCACAGAAAACCCCAATTTTTTTCAAATGCGGAGACCGGGAAAGGGGAATTTTAAAAACCCAAACCATCTGTTGAAAAGAATATGGTTCCCGGGGGTCACGTACAAAAAAATGAAAAAGACGAGAAGGGCCCTCATGATGATAATAAAATAATAATAAATTATAATAATAATAATAATAATAATAATAATAATAATAATAATAATAATAATAATAATAATAATAATAATAATAATAATAATAATAATAATAATAATAATAATAATAATAATAATAATAATAATAATAATAATAATAATAATAATAATAATAATAATAATAATAATAATAATAATAATAATAATAATAATAATAATAATAATAATAATAATAATAATAATAATAATAATAATAATAATAATAATAATAATAATAATAATAATAATAATAATAATAATAATAATAAAATAATAATAATAATAATAATAATAATAATAAAAAAGGGGGGAAAATAAACAACACCAGAAATCCCTTTGGGGGGGCCCACCATTTAAACCCCCCAGCCGGGAAAAAAACGACCGGCAGCAAACCCATCCGGGGGGAAAAAACCTTTTTCCCCCCTGGTGTCGGCCGTGTTCCTGTTGGGCTAACCCCCGGAAAAAAACCGGGGGTTTCCCCCAGAAGGAGGGAGACGGGCCCCCCCCACAACCGACCTCATCCGGATGGGGGTCAACGGCAAGGGGGGGGGCCCAAAAACAACACCCAAAACGACCTACGCAAGGGAAACCCCCTGAGGGAAAAGACAAAATGAAAACGGCCTCTCGTTGCATGAGAGAGCGACCCCGGGCCCCAAAAGGGGAACATGGCGGTGCATGCTCGGGTGCGTGGCACACCCAGAGTATGCCGCTTTTTCCCCCACAAAATCGGGGGGATTATGATTCCCACCTTCGTAGCCGGGCGGGAGCCGCCTCCGGCAGGTTAAGGGGGGCCGGGGCGGTCCCAGAGTCGAACCAGCCGAAGAGGTATTAATTTTTCCCCACCAACAGAAACCGAAACGCGGGGTGCCCCCCCCCGAAGCCCTGAAGCCTCAAGATCGGCTCAGGGATGGGGAGATTCAAGGGGCCCAGAAGAGGCTGACATCTGGAAAACAACACCGCGATATAATCCTTTTCCATGCTTTCTGGAATACGCAGAATAATGCGTCTTCGACTAGAAGGCATGAGAGACGATCAAAAGATGGAACCCAAAATCGTCGGCGAGACAACACCCCCCCCCGTATCCAATTTAGGGATAGGGGGGGCCCCCCCGGGCCTTTTACGCTAACGGTGCGGCGAATCGCCCCAAGTTGCGACGAGCCCATCAAATTTGAATCAAGGAGGCTGTTAACCACCCAAACCCCGCCTTGATAGATACGAATCCCAGGGGGGCGCCAAAAGTCACTTGTAGGCAAAAAAAGGAATCGCGGAAAACAAACAGTTCCGCGAGAAACCCCCCCCCCTTATTCCAGAAACCCCCCTTGTTGTAAAAAACCCGCCGACCGCTGATCAGGTGGAAAAACTTGAAGGGGAGTTTTACGAAATCCGCAGCCTTTTCAACATAGACACCCCCCCCCCCACGCAGTTCGAGCTTTTTGGGGGGGTTTTTAGAAACCCCTATCCCATTGAACGGGAACCAAAAACCCCCCGGGAAAAAGTTCGGAAACCCCCACAGGGCTCGAAGAACTTTGCTGCTCCAGGCCCAGAGGGTTGTGCAACTTGTGGTGGAAGTTTTTCCCCAGAAATCCCCATCCTTTTAGCCAGAGTTTTCAACTCGTGGCTTAGGGGAGAGCAGCAGTTTCCCGGGGTTTGGTTTTCGAGGGGCGAACCGTGCTAATCCCCAAGAACGGAAATTTGTCTGATCCAAGAATTACAGACCGATAAATGCTTGAACACGTTTAAACAAATTGTTTACGCGCATTTTGTACACGCGAATACCTCGCAGTTGACACAAAAAGAACGGATATATGAGCAAAAAGGGTCAAAAAAAGGTTGTGGCTGGGGAAAACCCCGCTGATCGATAGATGTATCACGCAGGATTCCGTGCAGTATAAGCGCAACCTTCGATGGCCTGGATCGATTACCGCAAGGCATTTGATTCAACATCGCATAGTTGATCTTGCATTTGCTCAGATGCCTTGCGGTCCCCGATCAAAAGTAGATGCATTAACAGTTGATGCCACCTGGGACTTTCACCATAACATCAGGTGAGCCAAAGTCCAAACGGAGCAGGTTATCTTTGGGGGAGGTGTGTTCCAAGGGGATTCCCACCCCCCCCTTTTTTGCATCTAAAAAATGCCATTATCCGTTGCGCTAAAAAAAAACCCGGGGTTCAATGGGCCCCCGGAGCCCCAAGGCATAAGGTCACCCATTTATTTTATATGGATGACCTGGGGAAAAATTTTTGCCCGGGGGGGGGATTCCAGCAATTCTGGGGGGGTGCAAGGCAGCATGCCCTCGGTATGGAATTCGGGATGGATAAATTTCACTGGTTCATCTCTTTTGGGGAAAAAGGGCGATGCGAGGATTATGGAGAAGACCCCAGCTGGTAGATGGAAGCATCCTCCGCCATCTGGGGGGGCCCGGGGGGCGTATACCATTAGGGGGGCAACAACGTTGCACCAAGAGGTAGTGGCGGTTAAAAAAAGCTCCGGGCAAGTATCAGCAGAAACCCGGGAGATCGGTCATCAGAACTGTCGGGCATAACAAAAATTTGCCACCAACATGCTTGCCGTTCCGATAATTTATCCCCTTTGGGGTAGTGGGGACCCTGGAGGAGCTGGGGGGAAACGACGTGAAGATTTTGAAAATGATGCACCTACATCGTAGTTTGCATCCGAAAACGTCCGTTCCACGGTTTTACCTCCCGAAAAAAAAGGGGGGCCCTGGACTTTTGGGGTTTGGGGGTCTACATAAAGGGGGGGGGCTGGATGGAGCCTGTAGTACGGAGCTGATCCTTTGATGGTCAAAGACCATGAGATCACAGGGAAAGGAGCGTTTTTTTGGGGGGGAATCCCAGCCGATGAACTCGGTCTTAGATTCGACACCGAGCGGGATATCCAAGACTCTATCACCGAGTTTTTCGCCCCCGGGGGGTCCCCATGCCGAAATTCCCCCCATTCCCCCCTCCCAAGGATGCGATGGGTGGGGAAAAATTTTACAAACATATTGAAGACCACGGTTATCCGGGGAAAGGGTTTTTTGCTTTTTTTGGTCAGGGGGCTCAAGTGAGACGAGGGGGGCATCATGGTTGCCAGGGGGGGGTTTTTTTTAAAATCCTCCCAAGGGGCGTGGGATAGAGGTCCCTGACACGAGATGCAGGGCCCCCGTGGAGCGCCTGAGACCACGCACTTTCGTCAGCATGTACAGCATATGCGATCCCCGCCTATATCCATCGTCATAACCGGGGGGTTTCGAGTGCTGTATTATCATTTACGACACTCGTACGGTATTGAGGACACCGGGGGTGCCCTACGCTCCGGGGAATTTTCCGTTGTGAGAATGAGAAGGGGAATTTATTGGGGAAAAAAACCCTTCCCCCCCCCCAGGCAAATACAAGCCAACAAGCGGGGTGTTCCTTTTGACCCGGGGGAGAAAAAGATATACGCCTAGAGTTTTCGGCTCCGGGGGGGACGAATATCGTGCGAAAAGAGGACGAGAAACGGACGAAGATCGAGATTTACTCTTCGAGCTCCGAGACTTATCCAGACCATTCTTTAAAAATAGTGGTTCTGATTATAGGGCCCGGGGAATGATGCCAACTACCCAAAAACCCAAAATTTTCCCCATGCCGTAAATCGGCAGAATTTAGCCGGCCGCTGCAAAAGGGGAGCATTTTTGGGGTCGTTACGTCTGCTCAGGAACGATTCACGGCCCCAAAGATCCCTCACCACGGGTGTGGGGGGGTCATTGGTTTGGGTAACCAGGGGCCCTTCCGAATGGGTCGGAGTTTTGGGAAAAAGTCTTACAACAATGATTGTTTTTAGAAAAAGGGGAAAACCCCCCAAGGGGGGTTCACTTTATGCTTTTTCCCCTCAACCCTTGTTATATTTAAATTTCATTAATTAACATAAAAATTAACCTATCCAATCTAACCAAAACAGTTTAGAACGATTTTTTTATTTTGTAGATACACCGAAAATTACTTGCGGTTTTTTTAAATGATGATAACTCGTTTGAATCTGGGAAAATTGTATTCCCCCTTTTTGTGAGTTTTGGGGGGGGCATCAATAAATTTTTATACGCTGAATTTGGGGAACCCCCCTTTTTAAAAAAACCCCCGGGCCCTAAAAAACAAGTCAGCAACCCCTTTAGATCCATACGGACAAAGAACACCACCGGCATTTTCATTTTTCCCCCTTTCCAACAGAAGGTTTTTTTAAAGATTTTCGAAAAAGGGGTAGAACGTAAGTTTCAACCATCCTACTTTGAAATTTTTTAAAATTTGCAATTTTTTTTTCCCACCTCCGACTTTTGAACCCATTTTCCTTATAGAAGTATCTTTAAAAAACGGGTTAGGTTTTAAAGGGAAGAAAATTCACACAGCCCTTTTTGAGTTCCCCTTTTTCAACCTTTCGTTTTTTTAAAAATCTTCGAAAAATTTGAATTTGGGGGGCATTTTTTCCCAAATTTTAGACCTTTTTTAAGATCAAAATTTTTTTAAAAGTCAACAAATTCCCCCGGAGTTCCGCCGATATTAACGTGAAAAAAAAAGGGAAGATTTTTTTTCCAAAATTTTGAATTGGGTTCGAGAAAAAACAGGAGATTTTGGGTATTTGGTTTAAATTTTCCCGTTATGACATCATTCCCCCGGGGAAAAAAAGAATATAAACCCGCATTCCCCCGCATAGCGTAAAAAAAATTCACAAACTTTGGTTGTATTGTTTTATTGTGAAGAGCAGTAAAGGGGGTTTTTTTTTCCCCCGGGAAAAACCCCCGCCGATAATTCCCGATAACCATCTTTTACCCCAAACCTTTTAAAAGGCCTGTTAGATTTTTACATGAACAAAGCCAAAAACCCTTAAAAAGCCCCCTTAAAATCGCACGAAACTAAAGGGACTTTCCCAAGCCGAGAAGGGGGTTTAAATTTCCCCCGGTTTGGGGAAAAATTTTTTTGATTACTTTTTAAAAAAATTTGAAACTGTGATTTTTTTTTGAATAATGAACGGATGATATTAAAACCCCCAAATTCCCCAAAAAAATTGTTCTCCGCCCCAAACCAAAATTTTAAAATCCCGAAAATTTTTTAAATTTGGGGGTTTAACCCCCCCGGGGGGAAAATTTTGGGGGAAAATTTAATTTTTTTCCAGCCGGTAGAAAATACCTACTATTGATAATATTGATAAAAGTTAAAGGGGGCCAAAAATTAAATTTTTTGGGAACCCAAGGGTTTTCAAAAAGGGGGACAAAGTTCCCAAATTTTTTAAAAACCCAAAATTTTTTGGAAAACCCCCCCGCAAATAAACCCAAAATTTTAATAACGATTTCCATAAGGTTTTCCCAATAACCCCCCAAAGGGAAAACCCTGTTTAATGGAAAAACGATTTCCCCTTTTTTTCTACGGTTACCCCCAAAATTCCAGTCGGCTGAAACAAATTTGTCATTGCCCGCAATTTCGATGGATGGGGGAAATTTTTCTTTCAAACACCCCCTTTCCCGGGTTTTGAAGGAATTTTTCCGGGGAAAAATTTTACCCTGGAAAGGGGGGCCGCTTTTTCCCCCAAAATTTTTCCCTTCCCCCTAGCCCAGGGGTTTCCTCATTACCGGGGTTTTTTTAAAAGGCCGGGCAACGAAATTATTTTAACATAAAAATTTGAATGCATTTTCCGAAGAACACGACGCGGTGAAAAAAATTCCCCTTTTCAGTTTTTTTTGAAGGGAGATGGGGGGGTTCCGACAAAGAAAGAAACCCGTGAAATATTTAATATAATACCTTAAAAAAAATTTAAAGACGTCCTCAAAAAAAGAAAAACAGAAAAATTTTTAAATTTTTAAAAATTTAAGCCGCGATAGATAAAAACCCTTTTTTTGGGGGTAGAAGCAAAAAAATGCGATGTAACGGACCCCCTTTTTCCCAAGTTATACCCCTTTCCGTGGAATCCGCAAAGCCCCCCCTAAAAAGGGGGATTTATATTTGTCAAAAAAAAACAATCAGAATCAGTTCAAAAATAAAAAGGGGTTCATTTGAAAGCTTTCAAAAATTTTTGGGGAAGATCAAACCCGATAAAAAGGGGGTTTCAGAAAAAAGGGAAAAGGACCCCGTAAAAACCCCAAAAAAGGGTTTAAATTTGAAAAACAGTTAAAACGGGGAAAAATTTTGGTAATTCAAAAAAAAAATCGGGAACAAAAACGGGGCGCGTGAAAACGGTTTTTTGGGGGGATATTATAAAAATATAAAATATATATTATATATATAATTTTATTTTTTATGAAAAAACCCCCCGTTTAAAGTTATTTTATTTTTTTTTATCACCGATATTTATTACGTTTTCCCAAAATGATCTTTACCCTTTTAAAAAAATTTTAAACCCCTTTCTGAGTTTTTCGAGATATTTTCTGTTTTAGCACTTTTACTATTTTCGCAAGTCTAATTTTTTTTGATCGAAAGAATTTAAAAGCATTTTCACTGATGGAATTTGATTCTCACGTTTATTTAGAAGGCATTTCTAAACTGAACTTTTTTCTCTTACCGGATGAACCAACTTGATTCTTTTCCTCGACTTTGTTCTTATATAGAATCTCCCCACTATGAACCTCTTTTTCGGTAGTGAATATTGCGGTGTTGTTCCCACAGTGATAGATTATAACTTCGGACATTAAGTGCCTCCACGATATTACCATCGCATTCTTAACGCTTTAATATTTTCCTCCCAGCTGTCGGAAAATCGTTAATTATCTATCGCGGCGTGGAGCTCAATAGTAATAAAATAAATGTTCTGTTAATTTCGGTCTGTTTTAACTTTGAGGACGTCGCTGTCAACGTAACATTTTTATGAGTGGTGGTATTATATTAAATATTTCACGAGGTTTTAATTTCATTTGTCGGAACTCATCCCGCATCCCTGCCTTCTAATTCAATAGCTGACGAAGTGGAACACTCGTTCACCTTTTTGTGTCGTGTTGCTTCAGTGAAGTGCATTACAGATTGTTATGTTAAAATAACTCGGTTGATCGCAGCCTTCACAACATTTTTGAAAAACGGAGGTAATGAGGGCTCTCCTAGGACTGCACGTACCTTGTATGGAAAGAAAATATTCTGGAAGCTGTCGCTGATGATCCTTCCATGAGCATTAGGAATCTATCAGAACAGTTCCATACCTCCAAATCCAGTTTTTACAGAATGATTTAGAGAACAACTGCTCCATCAATATCCAGAAAGTACAGGCAATGACACCTCAATATTTCTCAGCACGACTGGAATTTGCTAATTGGTTCATGGGTAAACAAAGAGAGGATATAACTTTCATTAAACGAGGTGAATGCTTGGGCTGGTATTCCGGGAAACCATCTTATAGGACCATCCGTTCTTTATGATCCACTGAATGTTGAATGTTATTTGCAGTTCAGTCCAAACTATATGAATAGACTTTTGGAACATGTCCTATTATAAATCCGAAGATCTTTGTGGCTTATGCACTGATGGGCTTCCAGTGGGGTTCATAAAATTGTGTATGCCATATATTCTACCATACCTTATCAATATTATCAATAGTATATTATTGAGTGGTATATTTCCTACCAGCTGGAAAAAGGCTTTAATCATACCGATTCCCGGAATAAACAATCCACAGGAATTCAATGACCTGAGACCTATAAGTATACTTTCAGGATTGTCCAAACTGGTTGAAAAAATCATTGAAACCCAACTGAGAGTGTATTTGAATACGAATAATATCATACCGTCCACTCAATCCGGTTTTCGAACAAATCACAGCTGCACAACTGTTTTATTAAATATAATCGACGATATTGTCCAAGCCAACGATGAGGGACATTGTACAGCTCTCGTGCTCTTAGACTTCAGTAAAGCCTTCGACGACATCAGACATGACAATTCATTGTCAATTTTGAATTCCCTCGGCATATGTGCCGACGGTTTGAATCTGTTCATGTCATATCTAACAGGCCGTACACAAATTGTTAGAGTCAAAGATGAGTTATCTAGGATATCAGCAGTGGTTTACCACGAGAATCAATCCTTGGCCCTCTGCTCTTCACAATATATACAATCCAAGTTTGTAGATAACTGTAATATACACATATACGCAGATGATTCACAGTTATACTATTCATTTCTTCCTAGGAATGATTTCATAGCAGAATTCAAAATTAACAGTGACCTTCAAAAAATATCCGAAATCTCAGCTGATCATTTTCTCAGACCCAATCCAAGTAAATCAACTGTAATTTTATTCGGTAAAAAAATCATATCAACTAACTCATCCGCTTCACCTCAATATCAACGGAGCTCCTCTGGAATTTGTTGACTTTGTGACAAATCTTGGTCTGATAATAGATGAGTCATTAAGATTCCGGGAACATATCACCAAATGCATACAGAGACCATATATTGCATTAAAAGATTATTATAGGCAAAGTTTGTGTAGAACTACAAAAAAGAAGCTGTGTGAGACTCTAGTACTTTCACAGCTCTCTTTTTGTGCCCCCATATATAGCCCTTGTTTAGACCAGGATACGGTCGATAGAATTCAATGAGTTCAAAATTCATGCGTCAGATTCATAACTGGGATCAGAAAATATGACAGAGTAACACACAAACTCAAGGAAATAGGATGGCTGAACATGAAGTGCCATCGTGACGTTCTATCCCTCTGTTTATATCAGAAAATCATACATTGTAATAAGGAACCATTCAATTGATTGATTTCATAGTAGAGTCAACTATTAATTCGACAAAAGTAGTAATATTAGCAATCGCCAAGGTAACTGAATAACAGTTATTCTAGTAGGCATACTATACTCGTTTCACATTCAAGTATATCTTATATATTCATTTCATTCTGACGTTCTTTACATTTTCTCCGTATTTCATACCATGGGTATAAGTTGTTGTTATTATTATTATTTAGAAAATACATATATATATATATTATTAAAATTCCCAAGTGTATTCTTGTTTCTGAACTATCTGAGATTGGTAACTGTACTGTCAAATTGAGGCACACGCTTCATTATACACTGAGAGTGATAACTTTCCCAAGCCTCTCTGGGAGGTTGTCCAGTTATTGGTCAATAGTCTGATAACACTCAGTATAGTTAAGGCTCAGCTTTAACAACTAACGAACAGTTATAACAATGTGCCCATAATATCGAAAAAAAAACGACTGAATATGCTCAAATTGATTATCCTTTAGACATACCTGTCCGCCACAAGCTGCGATCGACACGCTCGAAAAATTCTGTTGCGGGTAGCAACCGATTGGGAAAATGCCCGGAATGAAGACAGCGGGCCTCTGCAGCATTGCAGAATGCTCGTTCATAAAATACGTGCATATCTGCATATTCGTTAAAAGTAAACTGTTCGGCCATTCCATAAACTTCAAAATATCCTCAACAATATTGAAAACACAGTAACAATCACAACAAAATAGCATTTGAGTTTCTAATTTTTCATCAAAACTATTTAATTTCTTTTCCATAGATTTTTCAACATATGTGGAAGAAATGAAACAATGTCACTGGATATCTTCCACCCATTCATGATCAGCTGTTTTTGTAGTTCATTCGTTTGCTTTTTATTGGTATAATTTTGTTTTCTGATTTGAATTGTTGATGAAACTTTCAAATAGGTACTGTACTTCTTGTTTAAGACTCTTTTCATAATATTTTTTATTATTATCCCAGTTATAAATGTTGCTGAATCAACGTTATCATTATTATTTCTGCTATGTTTTTTTTTCTTCCAGATAATGGTTGACGCCCGAGTTGGATGTCCAAGACCGTAGATAATATCACAGTGGTACAGTATTTTTTCAGTTCTGTAGAAAGTATATCACGATTTGGATACAGTTGCCTCAAAGTGCTTTGGTACAGATGGCTTACATGTCTCATGAATCTTAATTCTGAATCGAAGTAAACGTCAAGATCCTTACTTTCCTCCAGTATAGGTAATTTATTATTTTCGATCTGTACTTCGAATGTTTCGAGTGCAGTTCCCCTGATTTTTTTTAGCCAAAAAGCAACACTACCGATTTCTTTGCATTGAGTTTCAATTTATGTGTATAGATTTGAGATCACAGTTGATATTGTATTGGGCCTCTTATAAATAATGGCCGTAAGAGGAAAAGTAAAGGACCTCGCACCGCATTAATGGAAAATTAGCTTTCGGTGAATTTGCTCGAATTTTTCATATATTGCAGAACTCGTGATGCTAATCAAATGTCTCCATTGCTTCTCCGCTCTAAATTCAACAGTTTAGATTATATAAGGTGCTAAAGATAACTTTTCCAAAATTTCAAATGGCCATTGTGAAGAGACTTTTTCGAATATATAAACCAAATCGAGTACGCATCGATTGTTCATACGGCCAATTCAAATAGAGAACGATGTGAATGATTCCTGCACGTCCAGACGATATACAGGGTGAGTCCACACATCTGTTCGACACACATCTGTTGAAAGATTTTGAACAATTTACTCTGTAATACTTTGAATGATATGTATAAACCCATATATACTACGAGTAGTAACACGAGTGAAGGTAAAAGAATCTCGAAAAATATAAAAAAATTAAACAAAATCATTGAATAACAATATTATAGGTAACTGAATATGCTCATATTTCAACACAAAAAATGTTTCTCCTATACAGAGGGTATCCATTCGCCAACAAAATCAATTCAATATTCCTTGGAGAATTTCCAGATTCTAGAAATATGTTGCATATGGAATTTTATTATAAACCACAATCGACTTCCCACCAATGACTAGCAAAACTACCACTTCGCAAAACATACTCGTTACTCGAATTTACACTCAATTGGTGAAATGTCGATTGATTGGTATTTGAAACTTTCTGTATATGGAAAGGAATACATGTTAAGTAGCCTGCTGTGAACCAGTTGTGGCCAATATTATATCACATGAATGCTTTCTTCGTTATGAAAAAATATGGACTCACACTTTCCATTTGTGACATAAAATGCCATTAATTGTTCACTCTAAGTCATGTGTACTGTCCCGACACTGAGTTCATTTGAAAAGTACCCACACTTGGAGAGGAGATGGACTAGCTGCAACTTTAGTTGATGACATATGACAACCAAACAAATACTGAATATAATTTTGCAATCATTGCATATGTTAAGCTACCAAGAACCAAATGAACTGGAATGAGAAATTGCCATTGAAAGTCACGACCAAATGGGACTACCACATGTCGCAGAAATTGATGGAAATAGAATCTGTTTGAATGCAACCAATCAATTATTCAAGAGATTCATCACCTTTAAGAAGATCCAAGATGTTTGAGATTGAATATTTTAACACCTCAAGGTACACGTGTCTCATTTGCAATGGTGTAGCTGATCTTCGAGGACTCACAATAGAATGCAGAACTCGTTGACGTTCATAAATCAGAAAATTTATGAACACGTCGACTCTGCATTCTATTGTGAGTCTTTGAGGATCAGCTACACCATTGCAAATGAGACAAGTGTTAAAAAATCCAATCTCAAACATCCTGGATCTTCTTGAAAGTGATGAATCTCTTGAATAATTGATTGGTTGCATGTCGAACAGATTCTATTTCCATCACATGTGGAAGTCATCTTTGGTCGTGTCTTTCAATGGCAATTTCTCGAGTCGCGCCATATTTTGTGTATTCAAGATAAAATCACACGTAAACAATTCAATCGGTGACGATTAGCCATTTATCAATAATTGATATGATTCCAATGCGAACTTAACATATGCAATGATTGCAAAATGACATTCAGTATTTGTCAAACAAATGGATATGTCATTCGAAACCAGAGCCATTCTGATCAAACTAAAGTTGTCCATCTCCTCTCCAAGTGTTGGTTCTTTTCAAATGAACTTAGTGTCGGGATAGTATACATGACTTAGAGTGAACATTTTATGGCATAGGCTTACAAATGAAAAGTGTGAGTCCATATGTTTTCGTAATGAAGAAAGCATTTATATAAGATCATATTGGCCACAAATGGTTCAGAGCAGGCTACTAACATGTATTCCTTTCAATATAGAGAAAGTTTCAATTACCAATCAATCGACATTTCTCCAATGTGTGAATTCGAGTAACGAGTATGTTTTGCAAACTGGGAGTTTTGCTAGTCATTGGTGGGAAGTCGATTGTGGTTCACACAAAAATTTCATATGCAACATATATCTAGAATCTAGAAGTTCTCCAAGGATTATTGAAAATGATTGTTGTCACGCGAATGTGATACACTGTGTATAGGTACAAAACATTTTTCGAGATTCTCTTACCTTCACTCGAGTCATTCCACTATAGTATATATAGGTTTATACATATCATTCAAAATTTTCTAGAGAAAATTTTTCAAAATATTTCAACAGATGGGTGTCGAACACATGTTTGTGGAAATGCTTCAATGGCATCAATATCAATCATAACTACTTCAAAGAAATTATCAGTAAAGGACACTAGTTTTGATCCACGCTGTATACTTTATGTATCTGCAGAGTGAACTTCCACCGTGAACGATTGAGTTTGTAACCGACTGTTCCGGAATTTCAGGCATTTGGATGTATCAATAAGCAGGACTGGTGCAGTTTCATGAGAAATACATAATAGATTGTCAGTTTGATTCAGGAGATGGTAATATCATCAATCGCAATTGATATTGGTATCCTACAAAATATCTGAAAATGAATGAAATTCCACCGCTCAACTTTTTGGAAGTTACTGAAAAACTTGCTATTTCTGGACTCACGCTGTATATCGTCTGTGCAGGAGTAATAGTTTTCTATAGTGTATTCAAATCGGCCGTATGAACAATCGATGCATACTCGATTTGGATTATATATTCAATAAAGTCTCTTCACAAGGGCCATTTGAGATTTTTGAGAAGTTATCTTTAGCACCCTATATAATCTAAACTGTTGAATTTAGAGCGGTGGTGCAATATTTGATCAGCATCACGAGTTCTGCAATATATAAAAAATTCGAGCAAATTCACCGAATTCCAATTTCCTATTGATGCGGTACGAGGTGATTTGCGTCAGGTACAAATTCTTATATTTAACGTAAAAGTTAAGAAGTTTTTATTTAGTAGAAGCAAGCAAATTAGTGGTCCAATATCATTACCTAGTGAATAACGTAGAGTATACAATTGCCCTACGAAAAGTGTAGTAGTGTGGAAGGTTCCGTCGACATACCAAAGTGCGGATGATTCCAAGAGACATAAATTTATACGGCAGAGAAAATAATGAGCCGATCTTCCACTTGCAGTTAATCATATAATAGGGAATGTTTCCCATTTGCAGTGACTGCAAACTGTGGTGAAAATTGAATGCCTTGATCACGATTTGGAACTTGCTCGAATATTTCTGATAGTTTTTTCAACTTTCTGTAGATAACCTTGCTGCCACTGCTTGACCAACATGTTTCAATGCAGCAGATATGAGCAACTGCGGCATATCTCTAGTATATTTTGCTCTTTCTTTGATGGTATCATATACTCTAGCAGCGCCTACACTTGCGGCGTCAGCTATGTGATTTTTCTTGCACTGTTGTCGATTGTTATCACGCGAGCGAAGCACTTTAATTTTTCAGAAACTCCACAGTTCTAATAAACTTTATTATCAACAACTCGGTCTTTAATGAACAAGTTGAATCAATTTCTCATTGATAAGCACTTGATTGCGTTTTGATTGCCTTCATTTCGTGTGACAATCACCAATAATTCAATATTTCAAAATTATTGTCGTAAACTGGCGACTCGTTATCATAATATATAGGGTAATATCCTTTAACAACTGTAACATATTTGTCCGTCAAACCTTTCCTCTCATTATTATACATATTTTGTATATTTCAAAATGAACCAATACTTCATGATATTTTTAATATTTCATAACGAATCAAGACTTCATGATACATTTTGATAAAATCAGAAGTTATATAAAAATTTTTGGGACCAGGCTATTGTGGAATTGTCCATTTGAGGAAAATTCTTTTGAGCAATTGTTTCCAAGCAATTTTTTTTCGAGCAACTCCATCCATAAATATTCTGAGATTTAATCTCATATCAATTTTTCTCGTCGTCCCTCCTCAATTCTTCTCCATTATATCCTCTCAAGTACCTCACAGGACTTGACTTCTCTCAAATATGCCAACAATGTAAAAAAAAATGGAATCTGCGACCAAGTAATGACAACCATGCTCATTTTTTCCTAAATTAACAGAAAGAAAATTGCACTCTCTGAAAAATAGGTATCAATAAAATAGGAAATATGGGAAAGCAAATTGTTTCATATTTGAAACTTTCAAATCCTAAGTTATACAGGGTGATTCAAAAGTACTTTGACAAACTTCAGGAGATGATTCCTCACATTATTCTAATATGAATTGTCCAGATAAATATTATTCCAAGATACAGGATGTTGAAGTTTTATCTTTATTTTCATTTTGTTTGAATAACTTTCGAAATACTGACCTTTTTTGAGGTGTCGAATTCGAACCTGATGTTATTATTGCTCTAACACGTCTTTTTCTTTTTTTTTTGAAGATTCATAACTTTTTTGAGCGTACTTCTAGCACATTTGTCAGTGAAAAAATGAATTTCTCTATCATATCTTCGTGAAGAAGCTACTCCTGGTAAAAGTCGCTATAAGCAACCGCTTTCTAGATATTTGGACTTGAAAATTTCAAGTCGATTATTTGATAATTGATGCGTGTTGAAGTTATTACCATCATTTTGCATTTTTCACAAGAATGCTTAGGAAATGAATTTGACGTTTAAGTAAGTAGTTATGGTGGTGACAATTAAACGTTTTGTTGTTTTGTTGAAGTTTCTGTAAGTTTAAAAACACTAATTTTGGAAAAATGGATAATAAAAACAATAATGCTAAGTCAGCCGATATGCATTTCGTTTATGGCCTTGCGGATGGCAATGCGAGCGAAGCAAGACGTATTTACCAGGAGCGATTTCCTAATCGAGTACTGCCTTCAGCTCCAACATTTATCAGTCTCCACCGTCGTTTGGCAGAAACAGGTAGCTTTAAGAGGGCAGCTGATATCATTGGAAGATCACGAGCAGTACCAACCCCAGAACTGGAAGAAGCTGTTTTGAACGCTCTCGAGGAGAATCCAGAAACAAGTACAAGAATAATTGCTGAAGCTCTCAATTCTACTGGGTCCACAGTTTGGAGAATTATCCACGATCAATAATTTTATCCATACAATATTCGAAGGGTACAAGCTCTTTTGCCACGAGACTTTCCCCAACGCATTACTATGTCAGTGGTTTTTGAGAAAATTGGCTGGAAATCCTCAATTTCAAAGATATGTACTCTTCACGGACGAGGCAAACTTCTCCCAAAATACTATCACAAACCTTCATAACAACCATGTTTGGGCTCTGGAAAATCCGCACGCAGTTAGTGAAAGACATTATCAGTATCAATTTTCTGTAAATGTATGGCCGGCAATAATTGATAATTACTTGATAGGTCCTTTCTTTCTTACGTTCCGACTGAATGGCGCAACTTACAGAGACTTTTCAGAAAATGAATTGCCGGGACTACTACAGAATGTACGATCAAAAATTCATATATACATGTGGTTTATGCATGATGGGGCTCCAGCCCATTTTAGCGTTGTAGCGTTGTTTAGCGTTGTAACACTGTCTATCCAAATCGATGGATCGGTAGGGGTGTAGAAGAACCGGACCTGGCATGGGCACCAAGGTCCCCAGATCTAAACCCGCTATATTTTTATTTTTGGGGACATTTGAAGTCACTAGTCTATGAAACTCCAGTAGCGAACGAGGAAGATCTGAGAAACCGAATAGTAGACGCCTGTGAAACAATAAGAAACACACCAATAATTTTTGACTAGAAGACTGAATGCATGTATCTTCGCTGAAGGTGGACACTTTGAACAATTCATTTGAATACAATTTAGTTTCCGTTATTTTATTTTATTCTACATATTAAAAATTTCTTGAAATAAAATGTTGATACTTCTTGCAAATTTTATTGAAACATACAGATTTTGCACCCTTGATACAAAAATAACCATTTCAAACGAGTAAAGATAAATAGAATGGGTGGAGCCCCTACAAAAAACCAAAACTACTTACTTGAACTTCAAATGTATTTCCTGAGCATTCTTGTGAAAAATGCAAAATAATGGTAATAACTTCAACACGCATCGATTATCAAATAATCGACTTGAAATTTTCAAGTCCAAATATCTAGAAAACGGTTGCTTATAGCGACTTGTAACGGGGGTAGCTTTTTTACGTACTGAAGAATATTATAATAATAATCATAGTAATAATAATAATAATCGTCTTTATTGTTTCTCAGTACTAGGCAAATGCAATTTTGGTTCAATAAACAATTTAATTTCTGAAATTACAAAAGGCGAAGTTCATCTTATGTAACACAAGTGCTAATAAGTTGCTCTTCCACTCAACCTCAAAAATATTCTACCTATTCAAAGACAAAAAACAGAGAAGAGTAGAGGGAACATTTAGGAAGTACCAATTATTTACATGATGCTGGGAAAGACGTGCATTGCTGAAACTTATTTTGGTAGATATGAGTAGAAATTTATATGGTAATTTATAATAAAAGTTGATTTTCTAACTGAATGAGTTTGAATTTTTTCCGTGAAATTGTAAGTTTTGAATTTTTTATTTCTTTTGGTAACAGGTTAATCACTTGGCATATATTATAACTATCAACTGATTTTCCCACTGTTCGGACAGAGGCTAACTAAGTAGGATATGAGGACTACTCATACAAATTTTCTTGTTTTATTATTTATACTCTAATTTGCTTATAATTTTTTGGGGCTGCTCTGAGAATACCGGTCACGATGAAAAATCAGCTGATTACATAGAAAATGAAAGGACTCTTCAAAGGGCCAGCTCCATAAACCGAAATGCAGATGTTAATGGCGATCGAACAGATTTTTATGATTTTTTCTTGGCTCTCGGAATAGCCGGCCACGAACAAAAATCAGCTGATCACATAGAGAAATGAAAGGACTATTCAGGCATAGTTTTTCTTTCGAATATTCCATGAACCGAAATGCAGATTTTTATAGCGATCAAACAGATTTTTATAATATTTTTTTTTGTTTGAGAGTAGCCGGCCACGAACAAAAATCAACTGATTATAAAGAGAACTGAAAGTACCACTATTCAGGCAGAATTTTTCATTCGAATGTGTCCCCCAAAGGACCAGCTTCATGAACCGAAATGTAGATTTTCATACCAATCGAACATTGTGAACGCGATAACGTCTCAATTGAATCCAAAACAGATGTTGGTAACAAAAAAATATATAAAAATATCACTAGAAGAAAAAAAACCCCTATGATGCATCTATATTGAATAAATTGAGTAACGTAAAAAATGGAAAAGATCCTATTGACGATCCAGAAAATTACAGGGGTAAAGCATTAGAAGACTGTATTGTAAAACATTTTACAAGTGTTCTCTCAAACAGAGTGAATGAAGTAATGGTCCGATTGTTCCAAAATCATCCCCGAATGTGAAACTGGTTTCTGTGAGGACTATGGTTGCGCCGATAATGTCTTCGTTCTTAACAGTTTTATTCAACTCCAGCTTCGTGTCATAAGAGACTACTTCAATAATGCAAGTAAGCAGGAAATTTTGAATGTTTTGAAAGCAGAAAAATAGACGAAATCCTAACAAATATAAGAAGATCATACCTGACAGAAAGAGATATGATATTGGAGGCGGATAACAGCATTAGAACGGGATAAAAAAATCGGTGGCATACCACAGGAGTCAGTCCTAGGACCTACGCTAGGGCATCTGCTCTACGACGGACTGAGGATCCATGAATACAGAAAAAGTTTAAACATGATGAAAAATAAATTATAAATAAACAGGAACTCCGAGTAACCAGAAAACCAATTCACTGGTCATAAATTTTTTTAATCAAATTAGAAATCGAATATGCGACTACACTAATGTACAAGGCCCGTTATAAATATCTTGTTACCCGCCAGACAGACAAAAGCATACAAAAAACATCACCCCTTCTACAATTAGGTCATAAATAGCTCATCACATCCGCTGATAGTCACATCTAAGAAAATTAGCGGGCAAAGGAACAAGCCATAACTCATATGTTATGACAGCCCATTAATGTAACTCACCCGCGAAAGACATAAATTCTTCATCGTTATCCATCTGCGGTGACAATAGCAAGCCATTCATTATTAAGCCGCTGATTTATTATGACAAGTAACAAAAGAAAATTACCTACGGTAATACCCCCTCCGCGGACGATCAGATTGATATAAAAGCAAACTCCATCGCTAGAAAAGGGTTATTCTGAGAACAGAAGTCAATACACTAACATGTTCAATCAGTTCATAGTATTATAGAGAAAAGTCTATATAATATAGCTATTCCGACGGTCGCGATAGATTAATAAGAAAGTGAAAATTCCAGTGATAAGTCAAATAACGAGTACTACAGTAATGTCCAATGAATCAAATCCACAAAGTTTCGAGTCCGTTCCGCATTAGCCAAAGAAAATCATAATCACTCCAAGCAAATCAAAAACTCAATCCTCCTGAGGTTACTAAAACAAGAGATCATCCCTCATGAGATTATAACCCCAGATATTGTTTTGAATCCACCAATAATTTAACACGTAAAATCTCCGGAAAGTACAGTGACAAGCATTCAAATGAAGTCACATCGCGTAAATATAAAAATCGAGTGAATCCAGTGATGACAGTTGATGGTAATAAAGGAAGGTAATTGTTTCTTTCTCTCAATTTATGTTTTGGGTCACCTGAGTTAACATGACGTCTTTTTTTGGGTATTTTGGCATACATATCACTATATAGTTTATAATATCATAATATTTCAATACTACTGTTTTCCCCTCGATTCTCATACTGACTTGTAATATCCATATCAATCATTTATCGATCTTTATTATGTCGAAAACTAATTGAAAAGAATAATTCTATTTGTAATTTTTTTGTATAGACTACCAGATCTGTTCATTAGTGATGTTCATTTAGAGTTAAGACATAATTGTCATTATTTCTACTTGCATCTAATTATTTCCTAGAATACTATTAATCAGTTACTGAACATTTTCAGGTCGAAAACTATTCAAAAGGAATAGTTTCCATTTATTCTCTTTATAGATCACAAATTCTGTTTAGTATTGTTGTTTATTCAGAGTTGAGAAATGATTGTCATTATTTGTAATTGCATCTGATTGTTTTCATATGAATATACCTTTTTTTATGATTCCGAGTGCATATATTAGTATAGAGTTCAGAGACCGGTGATACCTCTGAATAAAAGCCCCATGCTCCCCAGTATAGAGAGACAGGGACAATTCCTCGAAACCGCTCGCGAGAAATAGTCTCGGTTCAATTATTTACCAAATAATTGATGCTCCCTATACATCAAAGTTGTGACTTTCTGAGCAACTTTACAACAAAAGGGTTAATCGAATATAGGAACCCTATATTTGAAGCGTCCTTAGCGTCCTTGTGAATATTTCTGCCGATACGTAGCCATTGGTGTAGCTGGAGGTTTCAGAGTGGTATTGAAAAAAATAATTCTATTTGTTATTTTTTTGTATAGACTACCAAATCTGTTCATTAGTGATGTTGATTCTGAGTTGAGACATAATTGTCATTATTTCTACTCGCATCTAATTATTTCCTAGAATAACAATCAATCAGTTACTGAACATTTTCAGGTCGAAAACTATTAAAAAAGAATCGTTTCTATTTATTCTCTTTATAGATTACAAATTCTGTTTAGTAGTGTCGTTTATTCCGAGTTGAGAAATGATTGTCATTATTTGTACTTTCATCTGATTGTTTTCATATGGATATACCTTTTTTTATGATTTCGAGTGCATATATTAGTATAGAGGTCAGAGATCGGTAATACCCCTGAATAAAAGCCCCATGCTCCCCAGTATAGAGAGACAGGGACAATTCTTCGAAACCGCTCGCGAGAAATAGTCTCGGTTCAATTATTTCCCAAATAATTGATGCTCCCTATACATCAAGTTGTGACTTTCTTAGCAACTTTACTACAAAAGGGTTAAACGAGTGAAGGAACCCTATATTTGAAGCGTCCTTAGCGCTGAGGGTTTATTATTGTGAATATTTCTCCAGATACGTAGCCAGTGGCGTAGCTGGAGGATTCAGAGTGGTATTTATTTTTAACTCACTGTGTACCTACTGCAGCGCACTATGGGCAGTCAGGGAGGGATTTAACCATCTCATTACGTTATTCCATAATTGACCAGTGGTGTAACAACTACAGGTATGGTAGTTGCTGCCAATGTCAACGAGAACTTTATGCACAAAGCATATACCGCCTAGTAGCGTGCATCCAACTAATTGAAGATCAATGAACTCGAAGTAGTACCAGGAAAAACTGAAGCTACATTTCTCACAACCGTAAGAAAATAAGGAAGAAATCCATCTTGGAGTTGTACTAGATACGAAGCTCACCTTTGCTGTACAAGTAGATAATTTGTCAAGAAAGTAGAGAGAACAGTGGCAACCCAGTTAGGGATCAAGCCAAACATTAGAGGGCCGAGAGCATCTGAAAAGTGAGGGATGGGTAACCAGAAACTGGTAGCAAAACCAGCCAGCATATAGCGTGAAACAGAATTTGTTCAGCATGTAGGAGAATCTCTACGTATAACGTTGGTGTAATAGCCGAGATACAGTGACAAGTCAAGTGGAATAATGCAAGTATAACAAACCCCATCATAGAGGATTGGGTATGCCAACCATATGGTTATTACATAACATAAGTAATTTCTGGACAATGCACCAGATAACACCTTCATGGACTCGGAGCATGGAGGAGGAGTTCAACGAGCATCACCGCAGTGGCGAAATCGGATAAACTGGTTCAGACTGTATCACTCATCCCCAGTAACCGCTGTGATGGAAAGGGTGTCTACAAAGTGCGATAGTTTGAATTTTTTGATCGCAAACTTCGAAACAGGATTTGTATTGTGATTCGGCGGGTAAAAGCTTCGTATCAAAGAGAGGCCCAGTTTTGAAAGTGTGCGTATAATACATGAATGACAATGAACGAGTCGGCCGCAAATAACCTCGAATCAAATGTAAATGACGTGAAGGAGGTGAAAAAATTAGTTTTCTGGTGACCACTGCGGTGTTGAAGGATCCACAAACACGCATTCAAATGCATCCCCGAATAAGAAATTTTATGGTTTTTCTACCGTGACCTACAAAAGTGATCAAAGGGAAAAATGTATACTGGCAGTACGAGGAGTAGAGTGAGTGAAAAGTATGTTATTATTGAAGACTAATTAACAACTAGTATTACTTTTTTGTTGAAAATTATTGACAAATTGAAATGAATGCAGTATTGACTTTGTACGGTATATACAGTATCGGAAACATTTTATCTGGGGTATAGACAGAAATCTACACGAGCAACAAGGAACGCAATGATATGATAATACCACATAAACAAGAGAGACGCACTGCTAAGCGCCCCTCCTGTTACCCCACCCGACGCATTAACTGACCACGTGGCAATGCGACACAGCGCACAGCTTGCCGTGGTTGCGAAAACACAAGATCGTGACAATTATTACCTTTTGAAACATGCCGCCAATTTACACAACCGCAGAGACAGTACAATAGATTCGGCTATTGTTCGGCCCAAAATGGTGGTTTGTTCGAACATTCAATAGAATAATTCCGTACACAAAATATTCAATTTGGTTTATCTTTTCTTGTAAATATTTTTTTCTCTCCACTCAAGAAATGATTGTTTTTCTGTTAGAAATAAGTTTTTTGTTTTTATTGTCTTACAGAAATATCGTTTGCTTTTGTTTATGTTTGAGAATTTTATTTTGTTTTCGCGGCCACCATGTCACCAAAGAGATTTCGATCTACCTGTCGTCCGACAGATTGAATTGAATCAATGATTCAGATTGATTTGTTCAAATTATCTGAACTGAAATTATCGTCAATAATTCTTCTTCATTGCACATTCTCCCGACTGCTGCTGGTATGATACTGACGTCCTGAGCTGACCGCCGGGACCGCCCTGATTCCCCGATCTCTGTGTCGTGACGTAAATATCCCTTCCTCGAGCGAGTCGAGGAGAAATTGTAATGCTCTCTCAACATAAAGCGAGCTGTTCTTTACGCACTCATGAAACCACCGTACCCAAGATAAATACTTTCCGATACTGTAGTTGGAAATTTCATAGTCAATTCATAAGTTTTTTGCACGTATTGGGGTTGAAAAACTCAGTGATATCAATGTATTTGAATGCATTTTCACATTGATATACAAAATTCATTGTTTTCGTAATAATAATCACAGTAATATAAAAAACATGGAAGAAACATATTGTCATTCATGTTATACCTAATACACATTCAGAATATTTTTTTGTCAAATGTTGACAGTAAACGAACAATATGAAAAATATGTGAGAATGTATATAAAAATAACAGGATTTTCAATAAATTTATTGATAATTGTATCAATTGTTTGTAGAAGTATTTATTCACCTCTTATTTGACAGAGTACTGATTTGTTGTCGCTGCTACTTGGCCAATCTCTTTCGTATGTATACTGGAATCATCAATATCTTCACTTCCCGCACCTGACCCGATGGCACCAATGCTGCTGCTTTTTTCACAGACTGATTCACGAAAACAATGTGCCTTTCAATGTGTAAACACCCAGTTGCAAGAACTTCCATCCAATTCTACATCACGAATATAGAACACTTTTCAACTTGAGGATAAATTACTTGTGAACACTACGATGACAGGCGAATCAGGTGTCGCACTGCTCAATAATGTTGCCTTCGCGGTTCGCAAACGACTCGTCCAAATGTGCTTTTCATTCATTACTAGCACAATTTTCGAAACCGGGGCTCAATTATACAGGCCAAATCACAATGCAATCGCAGTTTTCACGTTTGTAACAAACAAATTCAAAGTGTTAAATTTTAAAAACACTCCATTCATCGAAGAGGCAAATGCAAATAAATTGCACAGTGTGGACTAATTCGCCCGATTCCACCACTGCGGCGCCTCTCACAAAGGTGCTCCAACACCATAGGCGCATGAGGGCAGAGTCCATATTGCGGGAATCAGGACGATACAGAACCTACAATGTTCGTATGTAAGCGTTGGGAGAGAAGTCAATATGAACTCTTTGTAGAAACATCTTACTTGTCTTAGGCCCGGTATTTTCACCTCCGGTTATACTAGGAATAAATTAACCAATGGTTAGAATGAGCTTTTCTTTGACGTTTATAGATATGCAGAAGCACATTCTTACCATTGGTTAATTTATTCCTAGATCAACCGGAGGTGAAAATAACATGCCTCAGAGGAGAAAGGTCGGAAAGAATTCATCAGGCACATTATTGCAAAAAAAGAGAAGATAGAGAAAGACAAAAACAAAAACGATGAAAAAGTACGTGAGTAATATGATAGCTGACCCACTGAAGTAATGCGAAAGCGATTCCAGTCAGAGGAATACGACACTTCTGGTTTCACCGGAGTCGCATGCAAGATTTCCTCTTCTGCCAAATGAAAAACTTTGGTGAACTTGTGGTAGTATAAATCACGAATTCTCAATGTTTATCTCACGCTACCTTGGTCTGTCAGCTTTAGCTATGATATTGTTGAAAAATCATCTCAATAAGAGAAATTTGAGGTGAAATCAAAGAAGCATTCTCATATCTACTTTCTTTTCAATGTGGAGTACCACAAAGATACATTTTTTGATCGATTATTTGAATAAGTGCAGGGTGGTCTTCTACAAGAAAGGAACCCAGGTTTATTACAGTTTTTTCTTCTCTCAGTGTTGAATAAACCTGTGAGGCTATCAATAACGATCGTAATGAGTTTGTCAAAACTGCAACAGACCGAGGTTTACTTTTAAAGCCTAGATAAAGCTTAATATGTTGCTGTTTGGTCCAAAGACCATACAATCTGTTATATCTGAATCCCTTAGTATAACAATAATTGGGGAAACAATTCACTGGTGAAGAAATTCAATTTGGGGTCACTTCTGATCGTACTTCGAGGTTTTAAAAGTATTGAGACGAGTATATCATCCGGAGAAGTTAGCTTATGCTATTAGGCACTATCATTCATTGAAAGTGAAGTTAGTTCCGTGTGAAAACTCTCGTTTTATCATATCTCACTTATGCTTTGACAAAATGGTGCAGAAATAAATATAGGAGCGCCAGATTCATTCACAAAATAGTCTTCCATAAGTTGAAAAACGATGGTTGGTTAAAAATGGAGAATAGGAGACTTCCTGTTCCACATAATTATCGTCAATAATAAACTATCATATCTTCACAGAAGATTTTTATTTCGAAGAGATATTCACAATATGAATATACTCCACCCCTTCTTTGAATGAATATTTAGCAGGTTATGCAGATTCACAGCATTACCCCCTAATGAAGTGGAATCGACGAGGTTTCAGAAATTCCATTCGAATAAGTATTTACTTTTATTCGTTTCTTATCAGTAATCCATTCAGGTGTCTTAGCAAGTTGACATTTATTGTCATTTACCTTTTTTTGTATTTGCATTAATTTGGGACACAAATTCAATATTTTTTTGTACCCAGAAACTGCACAAAAGGCTTTTGGGATAATCGATTTCCATCCCGAGATTGTATTATTTTATTAGAAATGTATGAAGACTTTTCATTATTGATTCTAATATATCTGCTTGTCTGACAATTTCAAAAACAAAATGTTCTTCTTTGTACTTATCTGTATTTGTTTGTAAATAAACTTTCGATAAATTAGCGTTGAATTTTTTCATCTGAGAATTTATGGAAAATTGCCATGTTTGTTCGAGTTGTTCTCGATTAAGGTGCAAATTTTTAATACACATCCAGATTATCATTGACGCAAGGAATTTGAAATACAATCAACCAAATAAAAATATTTGTTTCAGCTCACCGTTTTTTATCTGAGTATATTCCGTTATATATTTGAAAATATATCTATTTTGCATGTAATTCTATTGTTGTATTGTTAGAAAAACCTTTAAAGTTTCATATTCAGTTCTCAGTTGATTTCCAAATATCATACGAAAGAGAAACAAAAAAACAAAACTCAAAATTAATAGTTTGTATCTCTAGGCATATGGTTGTTTACAAGAATTGTACACTCACACGTAGCCGCTCTTTAATTTATCTCCATTTTGTATAATTTGCCTGGTTCCCTTTCGACTTTTTTCTTAAACTCTGTGGAAGTTGTCTTCTATATGAACTAAATTCCTATAATACCATTTTTCATTCAAAACTTAGTACATCCTCCTATGAGTCATTTTATATTTTGTTCTATTTTCAATATTTTAATATAGAATATTATTTATGATAATGAAAACCTCATTTTATTCAATATATTGGTGTAAGTTCACAGTGGTTCCCAAGATATCCTAAATAGTCTGAAAAACTCCTATTTGAATTATATTACAAAGTGTAACCGAACCCCGGTCATAAATGATTAGGAAAATATCTGGTTGATTTTCAATTTTGTTCTCGTGTGATCGTCTAGGTAGTAAGCTCCTAAGATAGCAGCTGAAGAGGAATAAAGGACAAAAAGGTAAAGGGATACATATATCGAAGCGATGAGTTACAATCTCAATTTGTGTAGAAACAAATTCAAAGATTCAGATCTATAAATTATTCACAAGGCAATAGTAAACATTATGAGAGTTCAGCTTATTATGAACTCGTCTTCTGTTCCAATTCTGATGTGGTGCAATTATGTTATGGAACTTGGACCAAACAAACAGGTGACAGGAATATATTTGTATTGCCTATTTTAGTTAATCACCAAAATATATTGCCGGTATATTCATAGATTTGTCATCGCCAATTGAGAGGATAAAGACTCCAGTGCATTTACACCACCCAACCAAGGAGTTGTCTATGAGAATTGGCCTAGTGACCAGCTGGAATCTTTTTGTGTTCACACGTAATAGATCAACCCGTTGCCATTCTCAGCCACTATTTACTTATGTTATATGCATATAGAGAATTATATGGGGTGGCCAGGATCCATGACTTGGTAGAGAGTAACATTGTAGCAATGTAAACCGAATCATTTCAAACATTTCTACATTTAGCTATTGGGTACGATCAATTACTTTTGTTAGATATAGTTGATGTTAGATTATAATAAACAGATGCATGACCTTAGAATTGTACCTATTGAAACAAAAGTGTGGAAATAAGATTGATTTGTCAGTGTCAATAAATTTGAAAAGACTAAAAGGTTTCCTTTTTTATTGGCGAGAAATATCATTTGAAAGTTATTGAGAAAATGACATTGGTGACCCCGACGTGATACACGAAATGGAGAAAGAGAGAAAGTCTAAAAGAACAACTGCTGGATTAAACAAGAGCCTCTCCGTAGAATTCCTATGGCCTCAGAGATTTTGTGTACAGAGGAGTTCAATGCAAGCAGTGTGCGACCAAGAAAAAATTAGCAAATCAGAACTCACTTTACCAACCGAAAATCCTCCAGTAGTATTAGAGAGTGAGATACTTTCCAGGAAATCGACGAAATATTCGGAGAAACTATCCAGTACTAAAGGAGAAACAAAACGTTCAAAGCAGAGTTCTGTTAGCTTGGAAAAGGGGAAACAAGCCTTAGAAATCGAAAAGAGGCGACAAGAATTAGAAAAAGAAAGTAGACGAGTTCAATACGAATTGGAAGAAAAAAAACGGCAACTGGACTTGAAAATTTTAAGAATGCAAGAAGAACTCCAGTTTGCTGAAGAGGAGAATACCGATGAATCCAATTCTGAAGATTCCCGTGAAGCCTTTAGCGAAATTTCCAAACACGATTCTGTTAGAAAATGGGTTAGTGCTATTTCCAATAATTTGTTCCGAAATTCCGTTATTGAAGAACATAACTCCATTGGAAATAAAGATATAAAATTACTATGTGAAACTATCTCTGATGTTCTAAAAACCGTTACTAATCCGATTCCACCAATCAAAAATGATCTAGGAGAAACACATATGTTCCAAAGGAGGAAATTATTGGGGAAGAATTTTCCGTACTTTAACGGAAATCTGCAAGAATGGCCTTTAGTCCACAAACCACTCACGAATTTGCGAAAACTTTGCGGTTATTCCAATGAAGATATGGTTTTGAAGCTCCAGAAACATCTTAAAGGTGAAGCTAGGTCATTGGTAGCCGGTATGTTATTAACTGCTGATAACACTGATCTGGTGATAAAAACCTTACAAACAAGATTTGGGCGACCTGAACTCGTCATAGACACGATAATTTCGAAAGTGAGGTCTATTCCTTTCGTCAAAGATAACAACTCAGAGAGACTGATTCATTACTCAGCAGAAGTTAATAATATGGTGTCCATAATGAAAACAGTGGAATCCAAAGGACACCTCCAAAGGACACCTCCAAAATCCGCAGTTAATAAAAGAACTCTTAATGAAACTTCCTGAATTACTGAAATTGAGTTGGGGCTAAATTGTGTTGATTAAAGAAGGGGACGTAAATTTGGAAGATTTTGCCTGGTGGTTGGAGAAACTCTCAAATGCTGCTTGTTTGTCAGCACACCGAATAAATACCTCAAATATGAACTGAAGCCCTTTGAACATAGAAAGCCCGAAAGACTCTTCAGCACCTCTGAGATGAACGACAAGAAATGCAATTATTGTGACAGAAAACAACATGAAAATAAATGTCCGAGATACAAACTAAAGGAAAGTTGTGACAAGAAAAAAACTTTGCTTTTCTTGTTTGGGAAAGAAACACCAAAAATACAAGTGTAGATACAGAAAGGCATGCGGCAGAAATGGTTGTAAATTACTTCACCATGAATTATTACATAAGGACCTACCTTCGGGACAAAATCAATACAACATCGGCGAAACATCAACAGGAAATGATTCAGAAATAGTTTGTACAGTAAATAATAACAATAGAATTTTATTGAGAACGGTTCCTGTGAAGTTATATGGACCAAATGGACACTTGTCAGTTTTGGCATAATGCGATGAAGCTTCAACGGTGACACTTATAGACCAGGAGATAACAGATAAACTTTGGATTAGTTGGAGTATCAGAGTCACTTTGCCTCCAATGGATAAACGAACAGCATGCAGTACAGGAGGATTCGATGAGAATCAATTTGAATATCTCCAAAGTGAACGATGAAAGCAATATTTTCACTTCGAATGGAGTTCGCACTATCAGAAATTTATCGCTCCCGGAACAACAAATCAAAATGTCTGAGTGGAGAAAGTATTCTCATTTGAAGGATATTCCAGTTCAGGATTTCGACAACGTGAAACCAGCTCTTCTCATTGGACAAGACAATGTACATCTTATAGTCCGGCGACAAATACGGTGTGGTCCATCCAACTTACCTGTAGCAACTAAATGTAAATTAGGTTGGTCCCTGCATGGTCCAAGTCCAATTAATTCTGAAATATTGTTTCGAGCCCACACACTACACATCTGCGAGAAGAATAATACTGATGAAGAACTTCAAGAACTTGTTAGGAAAAGCTTTTCTACTGAAAATTTTGGAGTGTTGGTAACACCGTATAAAATGGGATATGAAAATGAAAGAGCGTTGAAGATTATGGAAAATACGACCGAATATACAGGGGAAAGATATGAAATAGGGTTGCAGTGGAAAAACGACTGTGATGTTCTTCCAGAAAGTAAATACTACAGCGATTAAAATGTATAGAAAGAAAATGCAACAACAACGAGAAATTTGGCAGATCCTATCAGGAAAAAATTTAAAGTTACATCGAAAAGGGCTACATTAGGAAACTAGAGAATAAAGAAATTGAAACAAATGACCAGCACCTTTGGTATCTACCTCATTTTGCCGTAGAAAATCCCAATAAACCAAATAAAATTCGCCTTGTTTTTGATGTAGCTGCAACTTCAAGAGAGATCAGATCAAATAGCAAACTTCTTCCTGGTCCAGATTAATTACAATCTTTGGTTGTTATTATTTGGAAATTCCGACAACGAAAGTTTGGGTTCTGCGGTGATGTGAAGGAAATGTTTCATCGGGTCCAGATACGACAGCAAGACAGAATATCTCAACGCTTCCCTTTGGCGAGATTTGAATACTGAAGGGGAACCTGATGTATATGAGATGAATGTGATGACATTCGGTGCCACCTGCTCTCCTGGTTGCGCACAATTTGTGAAAAATCTTAATGCTCGAAAATTTGGATTGGACCCTGAAATTAAAAAAGCAGTAATCGAGAAATCTATGTTGATGACTACCTAGACTCCAAGGATACAGAATCTGAAGTGATGTATACGATTACAGAAGTCTGCAAACTACAGAAGAAAGGGGGTTTCGAGGTAGTTAACTGGTTGGCAAACTCCCAGACTGTACAAGAAAAACTTGCTTCTGAATTGGTGTTGGCTAAGTCGAAGGAGATTGGAGAGGCTTCCTTTCATCGTGTGCTAGGACTCTGGTGGAATACCGATGAAGACTATTTTTCCTTCAAACTGGACATAGACAATACCAACAAGGGGATTCCGACAGAAAGAATCGTTTCAAAATGTATTATGTATGTTTTTGATCCACTGGGTTTATTGTCAACATTTACTGTAAGGGGTAAAATTATGATGAAGAAATTTGGCGATTGAAAATTTCCTGGGATGAAATATTACCAGAAAACATATTGAAATTTTAGAAAAAATGGCTGAGTGACATCGAGAAAATAGTAAACTAAAAAATTCCTCGATGTTATAGTTTTCTGATCCCCAAAGCAGATGAAATTCAAATCCATACTTTCTGTGGCAGTAGTGAAAGAGCATTTGCAACTGTATGTAATTTGTTGTTCTGAAAAATGAAAAAATCGACACATCGATAATAGCTGCAAAAACAAGAGTCGCTCCTCTGAAACCACTCTCGATTCCCAGGTTATGGGAAGCAGGTTGGCGGAAACTATTAAGATTGAGCTCGAGATACAAATAAACAAAATGTACTTCTGTACCGACTCAAAATGTGTTCTAGGATGAATAAGGGCAGAGGGAAAATTTTTCAAACCATTCGTTGCTCATCGTATTGGTGGAATCCAAGAAAGGAGTAGAGTCGAAAATTGGCGATGGGTACTTGGTAAGAACAACGTAGCTGATAATGCTACTAGAACCTCTGGAGAAAGTGTTATTCCCAAAGATTGGTCGGAAGGCCCTGATTTCCTGAAACAACCCCAATCTCTCTGGCCCATGGAGGATACAATTATGTCGAAAAAAGGAGTAGAAGGAAATGAAGAATTCAAGAGGGAAATCAAATCTGCAAAAATTTGTCTTTTGGTTTCGACCTATGAAAATTCCCTCCCTGATATAAATAGATTTTCAAAATTGCAAAAATTAATTCGAGTCACAGCTTGGTGTTTGAGATTTATAGGTAAACGGAGGGAATGGGAAAAATCTCGCATGCCGATGAATTCCTTCTGGGATAGATGGGTGAAAGAATATCTACTCACACTGACGAAAAGATGCAAGTGGACGAAGGACAATCAACCTGTCAAAGTGGATGATGTGGTAGTATTGGTAGAAGATCAAGCACCCAGGTATAAATGGAAACTGGGAAGAATAATCGCCCTACATCCAGGGCCAGACGGACGTATCAGGGTGATTTACGTAAAAACGGCAAACTCAGAATATCGCCGCCCGATAACGAAGATATGTAAACTAGAACTAGAAGATTGATTTAACTCTTCTAGCGGGGGAAGAATGTTAGATATAGTTGATGTTAGATTATAATAAACAGATGCATGACCTTAGAATTGTACCTATTGAAACAAAAGTGTGGAAATACGATTGATTTGTCTGTGTCAATACATTTGAAAAGACTAAAAGGTTTCCTTTTTTATTGGCGAGAAATATCATTTGAAAGTTATTAAAAAAATAACAACTTCCATCAAATGCGGACAACTATATCTTGGAGATTTTTAGGATAAAATGACTCAATTTAATTCACGTGATAATAATAATAATAATCTTCATTCAAGTATGGTACAATATTTTTAAGTGATTTGTGAATAAACTAGATATTTTCCTTAAAGCTCTAAGTGCATATTTAGATTATCTATATGTTCCTAACCTTACTAAATTCTTCAAATCCCAATATAGGGGATTTTTTTTAATATCTGTATTCAATATAAGAATGAGAGAGATTGAGAAACATTCAGTTAGTCTTGGATTTAAACAAAATTCCTATTGAATTTACTCCCGACAACGTGTGTGAATAGCCCTCTAATATCTTTACATTGCCACAAAACATGAGTTTGTCGTGACACAAACCCGTTACTTTCCACGGCCACTCTTTAGGTTTAGGGTTTAGCAAGGTGGTAGAACCGGGATTCATTCATGGTAAGAAGTTACATTGGGACAAGGTAAACATACTCAGTTCCACTATTTCACAGTTGTGCCAAGGTTTATAAAACCAATATTTTACTCGATGCTATGGCAAGATCCAGACCAACCTAACTAGAAAATGATGATTCTATCAAGCCTAATTGTACTGATCTGGTAGTCACACGAAATTACCAGACGATCTCTCTTTCCTTAGAACTACTTTCATAGAACTTATATAAACAACGCAGAACTTAGACTCAAGGCATATTTAATTTAAATAAATACGGACCTGGACTTCCTAACGGTAAGTGGATTGGTATTATTGGTCCCATATTGAAAAATCAGTAGAATTCCATCGCAGGAGATGTTGTCAGGACCAGGATTCTTTTTAGAAAGAAGGCTGCGTCTAGGTTTACATAATTTGTTTCCAAGAATTTCAAATTCCTCACTGGAACAAGCCAATATTTGAATTTTCCGAATGAATTTGCAAACTGAAACTTGGATAGAAGTGGTCTACGATATCTGTTGTACAATTAAAACTGATTTCTCCAAGGAATTTCGGCTAAAGTTTTGGATGTTGACAGTTTGAAGCTTCCGGACTAGTTCTACTTTGAAACTCAATTTCCAGGTACCAGGGCTTCGTAGGTGAATAAAAGTCAAATCAACTTGATAAGAAAAGTGTTTTCTTTCATTTGAAATATAGGATTTGTATATAAATATGAATGGAAGATTGCAGGACTTATAAAATTCATAGATTAGCTTTTGCTAACTCCAAAGTTAATATTATTTATATCACATCGATTCTTCCATTAGGGATGTTTTTAAATCAGTAGAGAAATTGTGAAACATTACAGGGTATCGTTGAAGTTGAGGTGAGTACAGCCATATCTATAATGTTCCCAGATTTGTTTTGACTGTTTCCAAAATTGATATTATTCCCATTAGTTCCAAACATGAAGTATGTCTTTCCATTCTAGATGTTGAATTGGTAGTAGAACATGAATGGGATATTATGGCAGTGTAGTGTTGAATCGTAGGAATTACATTCAACGTTACATTTGAAGCGTATGAATCTCGAACATATAAAGTGGTCATTCATGCTCACCTGCTTGTTCATACATCCCCTCCACTTGTTGTCAGTTGTTGTGCTATTTCATTCCTACAAACCTGATCGTGTGGGAGCAAATGATGATTCTTACTATTTGCTTGGTATACTCTTCTTCTGAATGATATTCCCCCTACCCGCCAAGATCAAGGAATTAATGTAATCTAACAAGATTAAAACTGAAATGAAAAAATTGTAAACATATGAAGAAGGCAAATATTGATTTGTCCCGATAAGTCAGGGGAAAGGTCCCTAATTTTGAACGGATCTCAAATTGGACCATCGCTTCCATATGAATATTAATTGTGGCAGGTTCCCTCTGTTGGCCGTTAGTCATAGCTTAACGACTTATCCCAACATGCATCCACATCTACAGACACTTCGGTAGGAGAAACAGTAGAGGCAGAATGCTTCATGTGATCGCTACAAAAAAAAAACTATAGCCGAAATATCTCCCCTGCCAATTTTGAAGCGAAACTCCCGCACACCTGCTCCTAGTTCTACTGAAATAATAACTAGTAGCCCGCCACTACAAGGATGACATGAAGAAAAATAACGTAGGAAAAGGGCTCCTCCATAACCCGTCGAAAATATTTATTCTTCAAAGCCAGTTTTCAAAGGAAAGTCTTTTGCGTCTAAATGTTATAAGGAAAGGTGGGCGCCCTCCGCCACAGAATTCACCAAGCGACTCAAAATCAAAAGAAAAAGTTTGCCTTTGTACTTCATTTTCGCAATCTGATCTAGGAGGAGAGTAGATTTGCTGTTTTTCGTGCGAAAAGTCGTCACATTTGAAGTGCACCAATGGCTGCTCTATGAATGTATAAACTTCGAGTCTGACAGTGACTGATTGTGGTGTTTTATTAACCTAATCTTTTATGATAATATGTTACTTAATCCATCTTAGAATTATATGTTCAGTTCTGTATGAAACGTACCATTTCAATAAATATTCTTTCCCTAAATAATGAAAAGTAGACGTGGTCAAATTAAGGGGACCTGTGGTCTTAATAGGAAGCCAGTATCTCAAATTGGACCGATGGATCTATTCTGATATGATTTTTTTGCGTACCACCCAAACAGTTTTTTTGTCTGTTTTAGTAAATTTATAACACGCTAGAGTACCCCTCAAAAGTGTTCGTTTACATCTGTTACAAAAATTTCCATTTTACAGAGGTACTTTCTTAGGTGGTCCAATATAGGAACCTTTCCCCTACTGTGTTCACCATATTACTTACTAATTCCTTGAGAAATATTTCAGTTTATCAGTAACTCACCGTATTCTGAATCTTAATACTAGAGAGATTATTTTTTCGATAAACAAATTCAGAATACGGTTAGCTACTGACAAATTTTCTAGGTAATAGTAATTTGGTAAACAGAATGATCTATAGAGGCAAATCAACTATTCGCCTTTCTACACTTGTTTACAGTTCGCACGTAAAGTATGGAAACATGAAGATAACTTTGACACCCCGTAAGACATTGGTTATGTATATTAGATGGACCAGCGATTTTAAATTATCATATTTTCGACGTTGCCAGATGTACAGTTTCTGAGATATACGATCAATATGTTTATTTTTAAATGGGACAACCCGTATATTTTACAATTTCCCGTTACAGTTTTTTCATTGCCGATGCAGCATACAAACTGTTAATGGCCAATATTGACCAATAATTTTAAAAAATTAGGAAAAACATTTTTATTTTGTAATTAATATTGCAGTATAAACAGAAAACAATACCTAATGAGAAAAATTGAAGGAGATGTTCATTATAACATCTTTGTCTTTGGGAACAGAAATCCATTCTGTTTGAAAATTCATCCTGGAGTTTTCTAATCGTTTCCGGAAAAATTAGTGCTATCTCCTCTGTAATTCTGTCTTTCAGACCTTGGGTAGTCTGTGGCCTATTTACACACACACTTGGCTCTCTAAATAACCCTACAAAAAAAAGTGTCAAATCCGGAGATCCTGCTGGCCATTCGATAGCTCCTCTCCTTCCAATACAAACATTTGAAAATGTAATGTCGTGAAACTCACGAATGCGTCGAAGATAATGAGGAGGTGCTCCATATTGCTGAATCCAAATCGATCTATTCACGATATGATAATTTCTATCATCAGGAAAGAGTCTGGCTAATTCTGGAATTAACTCTAATTCTAAAAATGCCCAGTATTCTCCACCTGTCATGGTTCTATTACAAAAATATGGTCCAATAATGGTATTAATAATAATTCCCGCCCACACATTGATTTTTTGTGGATACTGCGTATGTGCCTTCACCATGAGGATTTTCATGTGACCAGTACCTTCAGTTTTGTTTATTGACTGTGCCATTTAACTGGAAAGTAGCCTCAACCTCAACAGAAAAAAGGATTTGATCAAAGAAATTAGGATAAGGGTTGTTTCACAGAACTCCATTCTGCGATCTGGATCGTCTTCGTTCAGTTCCTGTACCAATTATACTTCATAGGGATGCTATTTTTCTTTTTTCAAATATTTACGAACAGTTGTTTGACTGTTGTGATTTTCGGTTGCAACAACTCAAGTAGCCTCATGAGGGTCTTCAACCATCGACAAAAAAATGTCAGTTTTTGTTTGCTCTGGAATAGCAGGGCGGCCACTTTTTGGGAGTTCTCGTACTTTCCCCAAATTTATGAATAATTTTAGATACAGTACCACGTGCTATATGTGTTCTGTCTTCATACTTATTATTAAATATTCCATATACCTCTTCTGTGCTCGTGTCCTACAAATAATGACGTAAATAAAACATACTCAAATTTTCTAATATTATGGTATTACCTGTCACCACATCCTTTTAGTATTGAAATTTGAATTCTTTCACCTTTGTTGAATGTACCATTGTATTTTACTGTGATTTTTATCTCCCATTTTCAGAAAACTATCACGACGTACCTACTGACAGTAAATCACGACGTACCTACTGACAGTAAAACCTACTTGATTTAACGAAATGAAACCGATATTCATATCATGTTTATCGCTACAAAAACAACAGAGACTTTTTTTAACTTCAACAAATACCAAGTGACCCATTTTATTTTCTCTTTAAATCAATATCAAGGGTCCATCTATTATACTTCACCAAAATGTTGTTGTTGTATCTTACCGGGTCTCAAAGATATATTCATGTTTCCATACATTACGCGCGCACTGTATAATTTCTTGATATACATTATTCCACTTTCATATTGTGGAAGCTAAATAAATAATAGTTTAAAAAACTAAAAAACACGCTTTTATAGAAAACCAGACAAAAAAAATAGAAAATAAGAAAAAAAATTATTTTATTTAAAAAAAAGCGTAGGGTGCATGGTATCGCCTCGGTGTGTGATGTACTATATAATTATTGATACCATGCACCCCACGCTTTTTTTTAAATAAAATACATTTTTTTCTTATTTTAAATTTTTTTGTCTGGTTTTCTATAAAAGCGTGTTTTTTAGTTTTCTAAACTATTATTTATTTCCTACTTTTTAGTGTGGTTTATTTATAAAAGCGTGTTTTTTATTTTTTTAAAACTATTATTTTATTATTTTTCGTCAAATTGAAAGATGGAATAATCTTATCAAATTAGGTAATCATAATCTCCGACCTCAAAAATCCCCACATACCAATTTTGAATAGAATCGGACCATAATCACAAAACTCGGCGGCCATTTTAAAGCCGCCATTTCGAATTTTCCAATTTTCACAGGAGTATCATAATATTCGACCCTGAAAACCCTCACATACCAATTTTGAATAGAATCAGACCATAGTCACAAAACTCGGCCGCCATTTTGAAGCCGCCATCTTGAATTTTTCAATGTTAAAAAAAGAATCATAATAGTCGACCCTGAAAACCCCCACATACCAATTTTGAAGCGAATCGGACCATAATCACAAAACTCGGCCGCCATTTTAAAGCCGCCATTTCGTTTTTTTTTCACACAAAAATTTCTTAATGCATTGTCACCGGAATTATGTACACCTGCCAAATTTCAAATCATTCGGACGTCTGGACGTGGGTCAAAATCGCGCCCAAAGGAGTCCTTTACAAACAAACAAACATACAAGTGAAGCTAATATAAAGCGAGTAAAAACCAGAAAACTACGTCAATAGCCAATATTTCTTTGAAATAATAAATATAATGTATATTTTAAACAGTCATATTTTCTCGCACCTCACGAATATGATGAATAAATCCGGTCTATCAATTCGTTTCAAAGTTCATTGAAATTCCGAAATCCCATTGACCTGGGTAATTCCAACACTTCATATTTCCGTTTGGCGTCAATATCTCGGAATGCATTCCAGTACGATCTCGAAAATCCATTGAGAGTTCATCAGTCGAACTCGTACATTCCAGGAACGTGGAACAATAAAGTAATATCTTTACAATCAAACAATTCGATGGCGCCATTATTGATACTCAATAAGATTCTCAATTCACGATTGTCACACTTCATGTTCATGGAAGAGAACTGCATATCGAATATCATTGGCAGACATCGAATACGGATTAGAGTATGATGGTTGGATAGTTATAAATACCATCCAATTAACACTGATATGTGCTGCCCGTGTAGGAATAATTCATATTTACCATTTCCATAAAATGTATTTACAGCGGAGACGTATGAATAGCCGCATGGAAGTTCTTGGCAATAAATTGTTTCCGAATTTATAATACTCTGCAGAATTTTTGTAGCTGAAGACATGCGCCTGAATTGTATTAGAATGCATTCTGTTCTATTACACATAATGCCAAATAACTTATTGAATTTGAGAAAATTGGATATTTGCCAAAAGATCCTTAATGATAATTCAAATAATGAAATTATATTTTTCTATAAGTAAATAGAAATTGTGGCATTGCAGACAAATTTTCAAATTGAAGAAAAACCATCCTTGAGCAGGAATCGATCCTGCGACCTTTGGATTTCTAGTCCATACTCTAACCATTTTTGCTATCGAGGCCACAGATTCCACTGCATTTCGAGGATTTCGCTTTTCTCCAGAATTTAATGTTAGTTGTTGTGGGAATGGATTATGAAGGTGAGGGCTCTCATGCACTATCAGTGGCCATCAAGACCAATTTTACCCTTTCCTAACATCGCCGTGGACTGACGGCTTCAGTAAAGGGTCAGGTCTTGATCTTCGACCACTGAACAAAGTTTTTTCTTTAATTTAAAAATGTGTCTGCAATGCCACAATTTTAATTTACTTATATATATTCACATATATATATATATATATATATAAAAAACCTCAAAAATAATAAATGCTTAATAGTTAGTAGTTCATGAGAAATTGTTTTACATTTTTTTTTTGAGATTCTATTTCCTTCATGAAGCCTCTGTATAATATTGATAGGTGAAAATATGCAAATACTATAATGCAATCATTTTCATACATTGTCAAAATGATTACAACCTATAATTGTTTGAAATACAACAAAAAAGTCTAGATTTAGAAAATCATTCTGAATTAAATGTGATCAACAAAATTATAAGCTTGAAACATACAGTATCTGAAATTATATCTATCTAAAAATAGCCAATGGGGGAACAAGAAACTTCTTGATGACAATAGCCAATCAGGAAACAGAGATGGTGAGATAAAAGATTTGAAATTGTGGAAAAGTAAGAACAGAGAAATGTCAAAAATAATTATCATCAAATATTGTATTTAGTTTATAAGAAATGTAAAATATATTAGTTCATAAGTTTTCTCAAATAACACCAAATTAATGAAAGTGCGACAAGGAAGTGCGCGAGAAAATTCAAATAAAATGGACGAAATAGAAATGGTATCCAGGAAATGAAAAAACAAAGCGGGAGGAGATTGAAAAAAATGTTGAAGAGAAGCCAGGTACAAAAATTGGAAAGAAAGGAATTTAGGATTTTATTAATGAGAAGGTAGTTTTTCAACAATAAAAAACCAATACAACCTCTTAGTAATCTCGACACAAAATAAACAAGGATAAAAGAAGATTTTTGGTTCTCCACATGAAAACTTGTCCAAGCTGATTTCGTGGATTTTGGATGGTTCTTTTTGAAATGGTGAGTTCCTGAGAGGATTGGATGAAACAGGAATTCAGATTATGCCAGGTATAGCATCAGCGACATTCCAGTTCCAGGTATAAACTCTTTTAGTGCACATAACAAACTGAATCACTTCACAAAATAACTCGTATATCTGAAGAACTCTATGATTTGGTATTGAACTATAGAAGAATTCTTCCATCTCAAAAGAAAAAAGTGAGGTTATATTAACATATCCATCACTGTTTTCATTATTTTATAAAAATTTGTCAATTGCCCATAGTTATTAGTTATCTATCGCAGGCCAGTTTAATATAAGTTTTCCTGAATAAAGTTTGACAGTAAACAAGATGTTACCGCAACAACGATTTTTTCCAATGCATACTTGATTGAAAGCAACATTAGTGTTTTTGGTTGGGTTTAAAATGACCAAAATCTCACTTTTCAAACGTTAATATTTCGAAAACAATGGAATTTAGGAGTGAAGTGTATTGGAGAAAACTGTTGAGAATTATGGGCAAATTTTGAAAATGGAACAATATACGGGGTTTTTGATTTTGTTTTTTATTGAAGATGGCGCTCAGCCGCCATTTTAAAACTTTTAGCTGTGATTGCATGGAAAAGTAGGTCTTCATCTCCTATTTGAGCCCTCCAAATTTCGTTGTGATATACTAGGTGGTTAAAAAATTAGTAGGGAGGGAACGGACTTTAGACGAGCACTGTATATACGCGATGAGTAAGGTACGTTTAGAATGTAAGAATTTTAAAATAACCCAGTTATTTATGTAGTATTTACTTTTTGGGTTGCCTCAATATTTGGTGTTGCCGGTGCATGTCGCCGTGATGAACTTGAATGACATAGAAGATTTTGAATATAAGCTTCTGATTAAAATACCCAATAATAAAACAAACAAACCAAGATCATTTGTGATGAGCGAAACTTATATGCCATTGTATAGAAAATATGTTGCATGACGTCCAGGAAATTTTGAAAGTTGCCACTTGTTCTTTAAATATACAAATGGGAAAGGTTGCAGGCAAGTAGTGGAAATACATCAGTTTGGCAAAATGCCTCAAATTGTCGCAAAATTTTGAAATTTTCCATATGCACATGGATACACAAGACATTGTTTCCGTCGGTCTTCTGCGACAATTTTGGTTAATGCTGGGGCAGATTTAATTGCTTTAAAGAGGCATGGGTGATGGGAAGCCTGAAACGTTGCCGAAGGATATATAGAGGAATCTTCAACAAATAAAGTAGACTTAGCAGATAAAATATTCAAAGTGGAAAGTGACAAAGAGAAATCTGCTAATATTATTAGTATTATTGCCGAAGAAGAAAACAGCAATAACCTTGCTGTCCACTCAGGTAACATAATAGATTAATTTGGAGGGAAAAGTGACAAATATAATTATTTTTTCAGGTAGAGTTCAGCCTATGTTTAATAATTGTACACACTGCAACATAACTATAAATATACAAACATAGTTATAATAAAAGTTCCATATGTGATATTCAATAAATGTTCTTAATGTGAGTTGGTTGTTTGCGTGTATTTATTTACTGTCTAAAATGTATATGGAAACCGGTAGAGACCGATTTTGACGGCCTAGGCCTGAAAACGGTCCAGGAAAGTTCGTTGCTTAGCAACGGACTAAAATACTAGATGAGCGTATTTTGGGGTCTGAAGTTGCTCCGTGAAAGTAGGCATTCTTGAGCAATTTCGGAAAAAAGCTATGTTTCCTTTGCAACACTAATAATATAGACGTTTCCATTTTCAAGTGTTGATAAAAAACAAAAAATTCAATTGCAATTCAGTTCATAGAATCCACGCCATGTTTGAAGGAAAGCCTCTAAGATAATATCATAAAATTCTCATTCTTCATATATCGCGCAAGATGTCACAAAATTACGATACCTCGTCGATCAAACGTGTTGATTATAAGGCGTCACACAACAATTACCTTCTATGTGAAAATTGTCCTAGTTCTTCATATCATCTTGTTGATCATAGATAAAAGGGGATTAAGAACGGAATCCGTAAATATTTATTCAAAACGATTTCGAAACAATCACACATTATTCTGGGAATTCTAGAATTGTTTTATTGTTCCGAATTTAAAGGACCCACTTTAGTAGGAAGTTGCGGCTCCGTTAGCGGTTATCGTTGATTGATTGATCAATTTGGTGATTGATTTCAAGGTTGAGTTGCTCACGTGTACTGATAAATTTATAATATTGTTTAAAATTTAGTATACATAATTATCTTTATAAAACGCAAATAACTCCCTGCTTTACTTAAAATGAAATGTTTTATTTAAGCATATCACCTTGCTTGTCTTGTTACTTTTTACAAAAGGGGTATTAAAATCGTTCAAAACATTGAATCTGCGATTTTGAGTGTTGGACATCAAACCAAATACGTTGAAGTGGAAGTCAGGAAGACTATTAGTCAGGCATAATTTTTCTCCGTAAAATCACAAAAATTCATAAGCCAAAGTTGTATATCGGATGAAGCTGTTTGAGTTCCAGTTTGAATATGGAAGAACGGAGACTTGTATAGCTTTCAGGATAATTAATAATATTAATTCTCCATAATAAATATATATATATACATATATATATATATATATATATATATATATAATTACATGTCCTTACTGACTGATTCACTGAGTGACATACGATCAATGCCCAGACCAAACCGCTGTACCTGAAGAGATGCAATTTTGACAGCGTATTCCTATGACTATGACTATAACTACTGAGAATTTTGATATTCTATAGAGGCGACTTACGTAGCCCCACAGAAATAATTCAAATGCATCGATTATTTCAAATCCCAATAACTCGAAAACAATTGCTCGCAGCGACCTCTACCAAGAATATATATTTAAAACAAAAATATTATAAAAATCTATTTTTCCACTGGAAAACGTGATACTGGTACGTACAAAAAAGTTATAACTGAAAAGACATGTAGGTGGCGCCACCTTCACGGAAGAGACAAACTAACATCAAATTTGATTTTGTCATAGACAAATACTCCCAGATACAAAACTTTACTCGAATATAACAATTAATTTGAAATGTATTCACAAAAAACAAAAATAAGAATTCAACTTTGACACCCTGATCTCAGAAACGAATAACTTTCGGACATGTTTATAGGAACCTTTCTTCTTATTTTGACGTCAGCAACTTGATCTTAAATTTTCTACACGTACTTAAGAACCACCCTGTGAATGGCTACAAATTATTTCTTGAAATGCGAAAAACAAGCAGTTAGACGATTTTTTGGAAGAACTCCGCTGTAACTCGTTTCACATCTCATTTACAAAAAAGTGTTACTAATTCAAAAAAAAGTAGGGAATTTTCTTGTTTTTTGTCGTAGGATCGACCGAATTATTTTGAAAAAAAATATTGTTTGTACCTTTAATCCAAAATAGCAGACTGCGACGACCCCCTAAGGCCAAAAACTTGGATTTTTCATTGGGGCCCGGAACTAAATAACATATATCAAAATTGAAAAAGGAAACATTCTCAATTGAATATTGATAGAGGGATTTTTCTGTGAATTGAAAAATCCACGATTAAAATGAAGTTATTGACGATGGAAGATAGTGACTAAAGTTTATCTTTCAGTCGCAGATGATTCCACATCTGATTTTATGAACATCCTGTTTATATTTTCAACAAATCAATCTATCATACCCCATGACAGGTTTTAATGTCAGAAAACACTAATTTCAAAGTGTCTCTAAAAAGAAATGATTCTAACTTTTTCCATCTTTGCAAAGTGAGATTGCTTCTTGAAAATGTGTTTCCCATTTCTTCCGGTCTTCCCGATGATCGTGGAAGCGTGAAATAGATTTTCGTCGACAAAAATGTATTGAAGACCTAGTGAATGCGATGTTTCTCCTGCGTCAATGTTACGAGTACTCTCTTTTGGGAAACATTCTTCTTTGCCTCATTCATCTTTATGAGTTCTTAATTAAGACTGGAATAGAAAATCAAATAACTATCTGAATGAAAATGCAAATTTTCAATTTTAGAGTTTTTCTTTTGAGTTAGTGCCTTTTCAGAATATCTATCAGATGTAGTTCAATGTACAGCGTGGCTTTAGCCGGGGAAGTAGTTGTTTTCTGTTAGACATTCACAAAAAATAACCCACAAGAGGTTATCTTGACGATGGAAGATAGTGACTAAAGTTTATGTTTCAGTCGCAGATGATTCCACATCTGATTTTATGAACATCCTGTTTATATTTTCAACAAATCAATATATCAAAATCATTTCAACCCCACATTTTGTAGGGCAAAAACCCCCACATACTGGATCATTCGGACAATATCAAATAAATATGCTCCGGTTTTGTATATCACATCTCCCCGCATCAAAATAAATCCAAATCCTATTCCGAATTGCTACAATTGTAAACATTTCCCCCACAAATGATCGGAATTCGGTCAAAACCTTAGGCAATCAATTACATCCCCTGTCAACTGGAAATATAGTGTCGATACCGAATATCGGATAAATAATATGGATCGAGGGAGCACAAATGGCAGAGGTAATTTGCCCTTTATATGTTAGACTACTATGAAAGTCACTCGTGCCTTTCTTTTGTGATGGTAAATATGGCCTCGACCCATTTTGTGCCGACCACCTTTCCTGGGACTCGGCCAATTATAGATTTTCGTTGCTTTTAGAAATTTGCACCTTTGGTATATCGCTTGGCGTTCTAGATTGTGTTTTATCTTCTCGTTAGGCCTATTGGATTTTCAGAATTATGAATTGCACGAACACTCTTATCAAAATTTGCGTAGTCACAGTTTATATCCCCACTAGTGCGGATATTTCATAATAATAATGATATTTATTCGGAGGATAAATGATATACATTCTGGACATCGAAGAAGATACAAGGGGAATAAAGATCAGAGGTTTCGATAAGTGCAAAGCACTTGTTTCGAAAAATTAATTGACAATTCAGATCGTTAATTATAAATATAAGGGGATAAAATATCGGTATAAAATATTCACTAAAAATTAGTTAATATAGAATATTTGCTAATCAATAGACACATATACATGAACTGACATGAACCTACATGTACGCGTACATACATACATCCATATAATATATATATATATATGTATATATATATATATATATATATATATATATATATATATATATACAGGGTGAGTCAGAATAAGACCGACAAACTCCGACTACAGATTCCTCACCTCATTTCGAGGTGAAAAGTTGCTATCAAGGTATGTCTTAAATAACCTGTCCTGGGATACGAAAGTACGAAAAAAAATTAAGATTTAATTTGTTTTCTCCAAAATTCCAGAAGGAAAACATTTTAAACTTGGTACACTAATCAAGGTTTATCAACGTGCTAATTTGAAGTTATATTTTTTTATTTTCGTAAACCAGTTGAGTAGTTACGATGGTATGCGGTCATATGTTCCTTCATATTTTCTTAGGTCGAGTGAATGGACAAATGAGCGTTCGACATCAGTTCGGCTCATCGATACTAAATCTAAAAGTCATATTCCCTTTGCCTAAAAGTGGAGGTTTCTGAGATAATTGAGAAAAACTGAAGATATGTCCTTAGTAGAGACATAATTTCCTATGTGCAATAATCGCATAATGATAATTTCTTACAACATATGTTGGGTGAATCGGAAACATATAGTACGGGTGAGTCAGAAGGAGCCGTAAGCTCAATTTTTTCATTCATCATATTATTTGATCGAATCGATGTCGCGTATTCAGTGATATGTTACCATACTATCTTGCATATGATTGTTTTGGCAGATCAACTGACAAACAAAGCCAACCTCAAATTCATAATACTCCACTTACATAAGTCTGAAATAATTTTTGCGAAAAACTGAAGATAAGTACTCTTAATTTGTTGGAATTTTTGTTGGAGTATCATTATCAAAGCCATTTCTGATTGAATTATCTGGGAAAATATTATCCAAGCAACATGTTTTTGATGAAGAAAAACAATTATTGTGTATTAATATCCACTTTCTTTCCATTCGTGATAACTAGTTGAGCCCTTCATGCTAGTTTGTGGTGGGCTGTTCAGTGCACCACTGATCAATGCATAAAACATACACGAAACTTGGAACTAAAAATAAACGTAGCCTTTTTCGATTGTTCCCGGTAAAAACATACGATATATCGATACTTACATTAGACATAATTGACAGTTACCTAAAACAGTTTGTATCATTGTCAAGTCATCTGTCATCATTTCAGTCAGTGAACATCGTTTCAAAATGGATTATTCATTTGAAGAATATACAGATATGCATTACGTTTGAAACAGGGGAAATGCCAGAGCTGCTGCTACATTATATCAACCTGGACATCTGAACAGACATCATCCACATTTCACTACTTTAATAGATGTGCATCGATTGAAGGAAACGGGGTCCTTTGAATTCAGTAAACAACATTGTGGTACGAATAGAAGAAGAAGAGATAATGTTACGGAAGAACAAATTCTTGAAAGATTAGCAGCAGATCCTTCTACCAGCACTTGGGCTATTTCGTAAAGGTTACAAGTGTCATGAACAACAGTAAGTCGGGTAGCACGTGAACAACTACTGTATCCATTTCGCCTACAGAAGGTGATGGCCCTAGATGCTGGAGATTATGGCCCTCGTAGATTTTTTTGTGAATGGTTTTTGAGGATGTATGAAGGAGCAAACGACTTTCCTAGATATGTTCCATTCACGGATGAGGCATGTTTCACAAGAAATTGATATTCCAATAGTAGGAACAGCCATTCATGGGATGAAAAAAATTCTGATGGAATGTTTTGAAAAGGCTACCAACAAATGTTTTCAGTGAATATGTGGGTGAGAACTATCGAAAATCGTATCGTTGGACCATATCTTCTTCCCCCCCGTTTGAATAGGCAGAACTACCGAGTGTTTCCGGAACATGCTTTACATGGGCTACTTGAAGACGTACCTCTATTGGTTCGTCAAAGAATGTGCTATCAATATGACGGAGCACCGGCCCATTTCCAACGAATCGATCGTCAATTACTTGATCAAACATTCCATAATCGGTGGATAGGTTGGAGTGGACCCATACATTGGCCTGCACGTACTGATTTAACTTCACTAGACTTTTTTTGTGGGGATACCTCGAATCCCTAGTGTATGAAACACCTGAGGCATCTGTGGAAGATTTAACGTCAAGAATTTTAGCAGTATGTACGTTAATACAGGATGAACCAGGAATATTCCGAAAGCATGCGACAGTCGATGATACGGAGATGTATTGAACAATTGTGTATTGAACAAAATGGTGGTCTATTTGAACATTTTAATGACTTGTTTGTTTTTATGTAGTATACCCACTAAACCGTTTCTATCATTTAAGTAGATATTAATACACAATAATTGTTTTTCTTCATCAAAAACATGTTGATTGTATAATATTTTCCAAGATAATTCAATCAGAAATGGCTTTGGTAATGATACTCCAACATAAACTTCAACAAATAAAGAATACTTATCTTCAGTTTTTCGCAAAAATTATTTCAGACCTTAACTCTTATCTAAGTGGAGTATTATGAATTTGAGGTTGGGTTTGTTTGTCATTTGATCTGTCGAAACAATCATATGCAAGAAAGTTTGATAAAAAATATCAGTGAATCCACGACATCGATTCGATCAAATAATATAATGAATGAAATAATTGAGTTATCGGTCTCATTCTGACCCACCCGTACTATGTTTCCGATTCTCCCAACATTAAAAATATTTCAGGAGGTTGAAACATGTTCCGATATGTTGTAAGAAATTAGCATCATGCTATAATTGCACATAGAAAATTATATCTCTACTAAGGACATATCTTCAGTTTTTCTCAATTATCTCAGAAACCTCCACTTTTAGGTTGAGTATCGAACTGATGTCAAACGCTCATTTGTCCATTCATTTTTCCCAAGAAAATATGAAGGATCATATGACCACATACCACTGGTTAGTGTACCAAGTTTCAAAATTTTTCCTTCAGGAATTTTGGAGAAAATTTAATAAATTTATTTTCAACCAATTAGAAGGTTCCTTTTTGTTTACGTTGCTTATAGCAACGGGATATTATCGCGATAATAATTGTTAGTTCCTATTAACTTAATCAAATCAATAAGTGATAATTTTTCTGTCAAAAGTCACTCAGAATAAAATCAAAATACATTTTGGTGCTAACTTATAATTTTTATTGATACCAACCAATTTGCTTTACATATCGAACACCGGGGCTAAAAGAGACACATCAAAAATTTTGAAAAGATTTAAAATATTGTGAAATTCTTGCACTGCATCTTTTTTGATGGGCGAAAAACTTGGTGATTCTATCATTAAAGATTGTCTGTGTTTCAACAAATATATATATAATATTTTGACACTCGTTTATTCCGTTGAGCTTTGGACATCTTCCATGTTCACTTTGTAAAATAATTTATCTTCAAGAATATTTTCGTCCATAAACTGGTCCAATAAAACGTATTATCAATTTCTCCTCATTTGTACAATTATTAATATGTTTTAATGTCCGTCACATTTTAGTTACAAAAAAGGTTAACTAAACGTCAAAGTAAAATTTTCTTGTGAAAATACAATATGTTATATTTTTCTAAAATCATCGGAAATAATTTTTTTTAAGCTTTAGTTGAAACTATGTAGACTTAATTTCAGATGTTATGGTTGAAAACGAATTAATGTTTTTAATGTTTCTGAAATTTTAGTAATAAACCTTACTAACGAGTAAAATCAAGTTCTATTGTAAAAATATAGTGCGTCATATTCAACTAAACTCATCGGAAATATGTTTTTTGAAGTTTCATTTAAAATATGTAGACATGTAATTTTTAAAATACTAGTAAAATCAACTTCTATTGTAAAAATACAGTGCGTCATATTAAACTAATCTCATCGGAAATATGTTTTTTAGAATTTTATTTGAATTTAAAACCATAAAGACATTGGATTTCAGATAACAAATTTGTTATTTAATGTTTCTCACATTTTAGTAATAAAAAGGAGTTACTAACGGCTAGAATGAACTCCATTTCTAGAACTCCAATTAGTTACAATTTACTAAAGCCACCGGAAATATGTTTTTGTAGCATTTTGGCAAAAAAATTACAAATAAGAAAAAATTATATATTATGTCCAACAATGTATATTTCTGAAATAAAGCAGGAAAGAAAAGCTGAAACATTCATAATAGATTACCTTTTTATTGCCTATTTAGTATAACACTACTTATTGAAGTGATTTAACGTAAAACTTTAAAATTATAACAAATTTTTTGTATTAATATTGAACACGCAGTTGTTGTAGAGAACTCTGGAAGAAGTGTCGGAAATACTGGCATTATTCGATTGATCTACAAAGGTACAAAGGTAGTTTCACTCGCCTGAATTTGCCTCATAGACTCAATAATCTTTTTGTGGTGAGAACTATGCATTTGTAGGTAAGGCTTAATAGATGGCTACTGGAATGGCCTGTTATTTTAATGAGTTGTTGTTCTTCAACTCCAAACTGTGCTAGGCTAGTGACTGCTGTGGCTCTGGCTGAATGATTTGTCACTTTTATTCTTTTAGTATCAATCCCAATCTTTGCTGCTGACTGTTTGAACCATGTAGAGATTGTGTTTTTGCCTACTGGAGGATTTTTGTACCATTTGTTGGACACCTTCCATTTTAAATTTGGTGTTAAAAAGAGACGGTCTGTTGTTATAAAACACATAAGTACTACGTTTTTCCATCAATTTCTTAAATAATCTTACGGGGCACATTTCAGGATTAGGAAATTTTTTTTATAAGGAACTTGCTATCTGCAAGTTTTTTAGACCCTCCTTGAGTGGTTTTTGAAAAAACAGGGTTATATTCAATCCGGCCAGTATCATCTATCCATTTCTTCAATAAAGTATTAAATGCAGCAGTTTACTCCTTCACCGCCTCTCCATGCGAGCTCATGAGCAACAATAAAGAAACACTTTTTTTGAAGACCGTCAGGTGTATCTTCATCCCTTAAATGCACTATTCCACTATAATCAACAGTCGATGATGCTGAAGAACTTTTCTTTCGTTTGGAAACATCCATCTGCAATTTACGACGTTTTGCAACTCTTGCCGCTCTAGCTTCCAAAAACTCTATATCTTTAAATGGGTCAAACTTAATTTTATATATGGTAATATAATATTCTTGAAGCTGTTTTGCTGTGTAATTCCACATTCGTTTAATAACGTTTCCTTTGTAATCTTCAGAATTTTGTTTTTTCATGTTGAAAGCCCAATCTTTTAATATTGATGCTAAATTTGCTATGGATGTTGAAGGATCGCTTACCTCATAAGATTTTTCAACACAGAATTGCATAAATTGTTTCCACACACTAACTTTTGATCTTCTTGCATTATTAGGTACTAACTACTCAATTCCTTTAGCAATCGAACTTGTTGATTCATTACCAAAATGAATTATTGTTTACAGAATATTATTGTAACAATAAATATCACGGGTACGACTAAAAAACTGATTGTTACTTTCTGGTCTGCCTCACCTGTCACTTCGAATTGACTTGACATTTGAATTTAAATTGAGTCGCAGTAGTATACCTAAGTGTCAAATTTTACCCATAAAAAATTTGACATCTATGCAGAATATGTCGTAGGGTTCATCTTCTCATCATATTAAAAGAACTCCAATTTATGAAATTTTCTTATCGAATCTCCCACGCAGCAGAATTAATTCCCGATAATTTTTTTCTCGGTTTCACTCATGTTTTTGTTGATACAAAATTTCCCTCGTCTTCGACTAGGGATAATTTTCTATCAACAAAACCATTCGTGATCTTGAAAAAAATTATCGCTAATAATTCTGCTGCTAGGGAGATTATAAGTGAAAACAAATTAAATCTTGATTTCTTTCGTACTTTCGACACCCTGAATCTCAGAGGGGCTGCATTTTAGGACATACCCTGATAGCAACTTTTCACCTCGAAATGGGGTGAGGAATCTGTAGTCGGAGTTTGTCGGTCTTATTCTGACTCACCCTGTATATGCAGTACAGAAAAACAAAATATGTATTGCCGTTCAATATTGTTGATATTTTTCAGTGACCTTATGATTTTTGTTGCCCTTCATTATCATGGATGTTCGTTTCTGCATTATAATGTATATTGACAATAGTTCATATTTTTTCTCACGCACATAACTCTTTCCAGAATTGATAATAGAATATGATAAAACAAGTTGAATCGGTGACAAAGAACACGCCACATATGTCAGGTCAGAAGGTCATCTATTTATTCTGCTTTCTTTATTGACTTTGATAGAGATTTGTCAAATATATCGGGTAATTTGTTGTATGGGGTTCCCAAGTACATCGAGAGGAGGGGGGAATCGGGGATCTCTTCCCTCGGGTCCGGAGCTCTAATGGATGGGGGGTGGGGGTGCTTGACTATAGTCTAATTGTCGAGTGCATGCTACTTAAAAACAAATGAAAATATTGCGAATCTAATTCGAAGTGGAATCTCATTTTATTTTGAATCAAATTTTACTAATATTTTCTAAGTGAAAAAAATGTGTGACTATAAGAATAACCTAAAAAAAATAATCGGAGTTGGTACGATTTCAATCAGGAAGTTTAAGATCATGAAATTGTGGGGATTTTCACTCTACGGCCCTGCATTCCGTCATTTCCAAATACTTCTCTCTATATGGATATCAACGTACGCTAGTATATTACCAGAGCAGTATATTACCAGATCAGTTTGCATGAGTTGTCTTTCGTTCTATTTTTTTTTATATTCTGTAGAATACATAATTCCTCCACAAAAAAATACTTTCAAGAAATACCTTCTCCAAGACGTCACAATTTTAAATTCTAATAGGTACACCCTCGCCAACCAAGGTAGCAGAAAAAAAATCATCCCTTCTCCGAAACCGTTAAAATCTCTACTCCACGTCTATAAATCTCAGCGAACCTTGGCGAGACGTCAAGTGGCACAGACCACCTTGAAGAAGATGTTCCTCGGCGGACAAGCGGCAACCCGTCGAGTGACAGCTGTCGATCCCCATTTTCCTTCTTGTCTTGTCTCTCTCCAACGTTCTGTACGTAAATACTAGTCTTTATGTTGATCTGACACCTTGAAAATCGTGGCAAATTAGGAGCAGTTTTCGATGTTTGTTCCCACGTTATTGAAGACCAGAAACAATTATATAACCAGTCCCGGGAGATCCATGAGTGCCATAGGCCCAAAAATCCCGTGAAGCAGGAAATTCTCAATCATACAGTCTTTCGAACAACTTCAATAAAAACTTTCAATTTCGACCGTTTTGTATGTATAAGTGGAAAATGATTACTGTATTAATTTGTTCATGTAATTTATTGTAGTAGGGGAGGTAGTGTTGATTTGGAGAAGTCATTTCATACCGACTGAAAATCATAATAACAATAGTTTTCCCTTTAAACATAAGAAATTTGAGCGTCAGCTACTGCAGTAGCGGTGGAGCTAGAGATTAACGGTATGTGAAAGTTGTTAAAAATATGCTACGAGTATGTTCATGCCTTGCCAAAATTTATGGGATGGTTTTTGAGAAAATTTTCTACAAAAAATAATAATCAACGGCAATATAACGAAACTTTGATAAATAGTCGACTATATTGATTGCATCTAAATTTCAACTGTATTTTATAATAATTTAACGATGAAAGCCCGAGAGCAAAGCTCGAGGGCTTTCCTCTCTGATTATTAATGCCAAAATAATGTCGAGTCAAATTAATAAATACAAGAGAAATTTTGCAGCAATAAAAATAGTAGCTTATTAATAAAGATCGTGTTATATTTATGAAGATTATTTCTTGAATCCAATTCTTTATAGGGTGAAGTGATGTAAGCGTTATCATGGGGCGAGTGTAATCAGGCATTTCTTGAATTTTTTATTATCGTTTTCAATATTGTTCTATCTAAAATTTTGAAGCGCAACTCATTTTCTGCCTTTATATTATGTTTTTAATCCTTTTCAAGATTCTGGTTGAAAATGTTAGTTATTTATAGATCTCTCTGTATTTTCACTTGTTGTGCAAGTACCGATTGTAATTTTTTATTTCATATTGCTTATACAAATAATTCAATAAGGTTGTTGTATTTTGCTTCCTTAGATTATTTCCAACAAGGAATCTGATTCTGCTGCCCGATTTCGATGTGGATGCCAGTGATTACGTTTACCCTACCAAAAACTATATACGAGGTAAGTGTAATCACGGAGATTGGGGTAAATATAATCAGTGATTACATTTGCTCCAGCCTAGAATTTAATTTTTTCCACTTTACTCCATTCAACGAACATTTAAAAACTGCACTATCTGCCTCACAAGAAAATTATGATGAGCACCATCTTTGGTGCAGCAACCACTTCCAGAACCAAAGCCCATTGCAGGACCAAGTAAAAAGAATGTGTCATTTGAAGATTTATTGCTAGACACCGTAAGACAATCCCCCCGACCTCATGCGAAAGAGAAAAGAAAAAGAGTAGCTTCTGGAACTGAAATTATCACAGCACAGGAAAATATAGAAAAAATAAAAAAGGCAGAGCAAGATAAAAAAAAGAAAAATTGAATCATAGAAAGCAAAAGATCTAGCAAAAAATTGAAAGTTTGAAACAAGAAAAAAGAAGCCCAAAAATATTATTCGAAGAAATTCTTCTTATGAATAGGACGAAGCCCAAATTCTGAGCCACAGTGAGTCAGGAGAGGAAGATTTTGCAACCTATTCACAAAGGTTAGATGGAGAAGAGGAAGCCCGGAAACAAGACGAATTGTTACTCACTGACTCGAAACAACCTGATGTTATAAATTGGCAGTAGATATGCTAGGCGGGTTCTGGCGCAACCCCCATTTTGGGGTGGGTTTTGGCGAGCGGTTGAGGGGGTGGTTTTCGGGTGGGGGTAGGGATGATGGTGGTGGTCATGGGCGGTTCGTTGTGGGAGGGGTTTGTGAAAAAGATGGCGGTGAGAGGGGTGGGGATGGTTGTATGTGGGGTAGGGGTGGGGGGGATGAGTGGCCTGTGATTGGTCGGAATGGTGGCAGCCATGTTGTGTATGGGAGTGTGTGATTGAGAGTGGGAGGTGTGGAGAGCTGTGATAGGTCGTGGGCGTGGTGATAGCCGCCGGCCGTTATCCAATAGCCGAGCAGCATATTGAAATGGGGGTGTCAACCAATATCCGTCAACGGCATTGGTCGGACGGAAGTGTCACGTGATCAGTGAATGGCGGCGGCCATTTTGGAAAGTGGGAGGAGTCAGCGATGATGCGGCTATGACTCAACCGACAAGTCTTTGCAGGAATATTATCTACGTCAGCACTTCTTATCAGTTGTTTATTTAAGCGACCGGATATCGGCGGCATCCTTTGTTTACATTG
>JAFIRS010005494.1:0-55767 GCA_018342105.1 Gonioctena quinquepunctata
TTCACATTTGACCACTCTTCCTTTTTTGGAATAGTACCGAATATAGATAGTTCAGGAATTTCATTTTAATTCAGTCCACAGTCGCGATTTGGCATTGGGAATGGGAAAAAAAAATACGTGAACCAAAATCGTAAGTATTTATCAATTCCTTCGAATTTTGGGGAAGGGGGAAACACGCCACTGGTCAATCGGGTATGTTCGGGTTTTGGCAGCCAGCGCTGGCAGCTAACTTCACGTTGGTTAAAAAATTACACTAGTTTGCCCTTTTAACCAACCCAAAATTTTCAATAATAACGGATTTGGGCAATGGTGCCGGGTTAATTTAGAAGAGACTCTATACTTCAAAATATAGGCGAATAGTTAAAAAAAATAAAACCCCCCCAAAAAATTTGACTTGAAAGAAAATGACAAGTTCGTCCTCAGTTAAACCCCATCCGCAAATGACTGGGTGTTTCTGGTGCTGTATTGAAACCCCCAACCCCAAAGACGTATTATTTACCTTCCCCCCATTTAAAAACATTTTTTAATATCAAGGGTTTTATTTTTTGAAAATTTTTCTGCCCCAGAGGTGAAAAAAAAAATGAAATTCATTTATTACAGAACGGCATGGAAACGGAGGAATCGGCCATTTCATTTGAACATAATTCCTTTTTTGATCCCCAACGATTTGCAAAGTTTCAATATTTAATTATAAGTCCCCCAATGTACATCCTTAACAAACAGAAATCTCTCTTTTCACAAACAACCTAAAAACATTGTTTTTTTCCTGGAAGAACACTAAAGTCATTTTTGCGGATTTTTGGGGGAAATTATTCCGTGAATTTTAACAGTTGATGAGGGGTTTCGTGAATTTCGGGTCATCTCATCAAAAAAAAACTTAACGGAAAATACGTGTCAACTTTTCGTGCATGCAAAAAAAAGGTTGGAAAACAGAAAAATACTGGTTTTAACGCTAATTTTTCCTGGCATTTTGGGAAACATTGAAATACAAAAAATCAAGACAATGCAGTATGAGGCTATAATAATAGTAATATTTTATTTTCTGTATTGTTTCTGTATTTCTGTATTAAGTTATGAAGTTTATTTTTGGAATAGGAATACAGGAGCTATTCCACCATACAAATAAACATGTCAATCAATCAATCAATCAATCAAACTTTTATTGAATAAGTGTCTTTTCACAATAAATATCAGAACAAAAGAAGAAAATTCATAACATCATTGCAAAATACTGACTAATTCAACAGGTCAAACATCGGGATATACATATATATATATATATATATATATACATATATATATATATATATATATATATATATATATATATATATATATATGTATCTCCAAACACCCTAATGTGTTTTTGAGGAATTTCTTTTAATACTTACTTGTCGATTGTTTGTTCAGTGTAATCGCGAATCATATTCAATTTTAATTTGCAACTTACTCTTAAGTGTGCGAATATATATATATATATATATATATATATATATATATATATATAATAAAACACATTGTATTCGCACACTTAAGAGTAAGTTGCAAATTAAAATTGAATATGATTCGCGATTACACTGAACAAACAATCGACAAGTAAGTATTAAAAGAAATTCCTCAAAACACATGAGGGTGTTTGGAGCTCATCAACGGAGTAGTATGCATGCTGAAGTAGAAATACTTTAAGTTGCCTTTTAAACACAAAGATATTTGAGGTCAATTTCATGTCTTCACTAAGATGGTTATACAGCTTGACCCCATAGCACATGGGATGATTCTGAGATACTGCCAATCTGCCGTAAGGCTGATGGAGTTGTGAAGAATCTCTGGTAAAATGATCATGAATTTGTTCATTTTTGGGTATGCTTGAAATATTTTTCTTGATATATTTTTGTGCGAGAAAATATTTCGAAATATAGGTTTTGTGAAGCACTTCAAGTAACACAGGTTTACGCAAAAAAATCCCCATCCACGAAAACTTTGAAGGAGTTTTGGAATTTTTTTGAAAATTAATTTAATTCGTTGTGGGGGCCAAATTTTTGTGCGACAAAATATTTCGAAATATAGGTCTTGTAGAGCGAGCACTTTGAGTAGCACAGGTTTATGCAAAAAAATCCCTATCTACGAAAACTTTGAAGGAGTTTTGGAATTTTTTTAAAATTAATTTAATTCGTTGTGGGGCCAATTTTGGGGAAAAATATTTAAGATAGGTCTTGTAGAGCACTTTGAGGTGCACAGGTTTATGCAAAAAATACCCATCCACGAAAACTTTGAAGGAGTTTTGGTATTTTTTTAAAAATTAATTTAATTCGTTGTGGGGACCAATTTTTGTGCGACAAAATATTTCGAAATATAGGTCTTGTAAAGCACTTTGAGTAGCACAGGTTTATGCGAAAAAATCCCCATCCACGATAACTTTGAAGGAGTTTTGGATTTTTTTTTAAATTAATTTAATTCGTTGTGGGGGCCAAATTTTTGTGCGACAAAATATTTCGAATATAGGTCTTGTAGAGCACTTAAGTAGCACAGGTTTATGCAAAAAAATCCCCATCCACGAAAACTTTGAAGGAGTTTTGGATTTTTTTTTAAATTAATTTAATTCGTTGTGGGGGCCAAATTTTTGTGCGACAAAATATTTCGAAATATAAGTCTTGTAGAGCATTTCAAGTAGCACAGGTTTATGCAAAAAAATCCCCATCCACGAAAACATTAAAGGAGTTTTGGATATTTTATAAAATTAATTTAATTCGTTGTGGGGGCCAAATTTTTGTGCGACAAAATATTTCGAAATATAGGTTTTGTAAAGCACTTTGAGTAGCACAGGTTTATGCAAAAAAATCCCCATCCACGAAAACTTTGAAGGACTTTTGGAATTTTTTTGAAAATTAATTTAATTCTTGTAAGGGCCAAATTTCTGTGTGACAAAATATTTGATATATAGATCTTGTAAAGCACTTTAAGTAGCTGAAGTTGATCAAAAAAATTCCCTATCCAAAAACTTTGAAGGAGTTTTGGAATTTTTTTGAAAATTAATTTAATTCGTTGTAAGGCCAAATTTCTGTGCGACAAAATATTTCGATATATAGATCTTGTAAAGCACTTCAAGTAGCACAGGTTCATGCAAAAAAATCCCCATATACGAAAACTTTCCCATCAAATAGTAAATTAATGGATCTGGCCATGAAATTCCTACCGCTGGCGGCCGAGAACACTTCGTACCGCCGCGACAGATTCATTGCTGAAACTCGTGGCTGCTTTCACACTGATATATAAAAATGAATATTGATGACAAAAATAATGAGTTTATAGATAATATAAATGTGAACAATAAAAAAGTTTTGTTGCAAAAGGGTAAAATAAATAATAAAGTAAAAATAATGAAAATATATGACATAATAATGGCTAAGATGAATTTTGAATTGCAAAAAGGTGACAAAAATGATGAAATAATTATAATCAAAATAAATGACATGAACGTGGCTAACAAAAATTTTGAGTTGAAAAAAGGAAACATAAATAAAAAAATAATAGTAATGCAAATCAATGATATTCACAGGACGAATAGAATTTTTGAAATGAAACAAAGAAATACAAACAATGAAATAACGATAATAATGTATAGTGAAATGTCGAATATAAAAATAGAAAAGAAGTTGAATGAATATGACGATCAAAAACGAAAAAAGTTTGGACTATAAAAAAGAAAATAGTGGAAAAAATTAACATGAAATTTCTATTAAAAATTTGTGAAATAAAATATAGGCTTGCAGTTACAAAACAAGCAAGATTCCATAGAAGGAGAGACAAATAATAAAAATGAAAATTTAGGGAATAATAAATTGAAGATTAACAAATTTGATAGGTAAGTTAGGGGAAAAAAGGAAAAAATTAAAAAAAATTTGGTTTAAAAAATAAGATTGAAAAAACAAATGTAAAGAAAAAATATATCAATGAGAGAGAATATTGGAGGAAACAAAACAACGCATAAATATTTCAAGATAGAAGACAATAATATTGAATAACAATAAAAATACTGAAAAACAAAAAAATTTATAAAATTATTGGTACAGGTTAGTTAGATAAAGTAGAGTGGAAAACAATATTGAAAATGTTTACAAAATAAAACAATATAGATTAAAAGAAGGAAAAATATAGAAATGGATAATAAATAATGTGAATTTTGAAGAAAAATGAAAAGAAATGAAGATAAAAGTATTTTGTGTATAAAATGAATGTATGTGAGAAATGAAAGTGGAAATGATAAAAATAATAATACCAAAGATGTATATTATAAGAAATATGATGATGATGATGATGATGATGATAAAGGTATATTGATAAATAAAATAAAGGTATAATAATGAATTATAAATGAATATAATATGTTAATTATGTATGAATAATGAAAAAGCGAAAGAGTATGTACACAAAATAAAAGTAAATAAAATGAGAGATTCAAATTAATATGAATATGAATATGAATATAAAGAACAACTGAAGGAAGAGATAGGAAAAATAATGAAACAGCATAATTGAAGGAGTACCAGTAATTGTAAAATCAAATGAATATTAAAAAAAAAATTATATATCAGTATAAAATATAAAATGAAAGTAAGATAATAATAATATATAAAATGTCATATATGATAATATTTTGAAAAGTTTTCTCTCTTGATCTGAAAAGAAGTCCATAGTCAAGTTTTTCTGGAACAAAAGAACGTAGTACTAGTAGTTGTAAATAATAGTTATCGTTGTAGAATTTGTTTTTCTTGAACTTGTGGGAAAACCAGCAAGGTAGTTTTCTGAAAGTAGAAAAATATAGTATTAGTTAAAGTAGATTCAATAACTGTAAATAAAGAAATTGATATTAAAAATTTTCTAACTAGTAGAAAATTATTGAATATGAATTTAGGAATGTTGTTATGTTATGAAAAACCAGGTATATATTTTAAAAAGAAAAAACCCATAAAAAGAATAATTAATAAATAGCTATTAGTTTCAAGAGATTGTTTTTACATAATTTTAGAAGTTCTATTTCCTTTATAAGCCTATGTGTGATATGAATAGATGAAAATGTCCAAATTATATAACACAATCAATTTCATACACTGTCAGAATGATTACAACCTATAATTCTCCAAAAGACAACAAAAAGTCTAGATTTACAAAATTTTCCTGAATAAAATGTGATCTACAAATTTATAAATTTAAAACATACAGTATATGAAATTGTAGCTAACTGAAAAAAGCCAATGGTGAACAACAAACTTCTTGATGACAATAGCCAATCAGGCAACAGTATGGTCACATGTAAATTTGAAATTGTGAGGGAAAGAAAGAGAGTGTCAGAGGAAATTATTTAGAAATTTGTACATAGTAATTAAGAATGGAAAAATAGTTTTATGTATAAGTTATGACAAATAACCCCAAACAGTGAAAAAAGTGACAATATAGTGCGCGAATTCAAAAATTCAAATCGGAGGAAAAGGAACAAAATTGGTATCCAGGTGACAAAAAAAACAAAAGCCACAAAAGAGAGATCGAAAATAAATTCAAAACGAGATGCCACGTTGTATTTTTTGGGAGGAAGAAAAATTGAATAATTCCACATTATAAGAGAGGAAAACCAACATTACCTTATTTGTACACCATATACAAGTATCCAAGGCTGATTGCTGAATTTGTATGGTCCTTTCTATTTTGGTATTGGGTTCCTGATAGCATTGGAGTGAAAGGGAAATCAAGTCCTGGTGTGTATTGAACAGCGACAATTCCAGACAGGTATAAACCTTCCATAGTGCACATTCCGAACTGAAAAATTTCACTTATAACGCATATTCCATCGGAAGAACTTTATTTCAATCGATTTCGAACTATTAAAGAAATTATCACTTTCAAGGTAAAAGTGAGGTTGTGTATATTTTACCAATGAACTTTTCTCATGATTATCCATGGATATTTGTAGATTCACCTTAGAGTAAGTTATCTTTCGTAGGCCAGGTAAAATTAAGTTTTCCTGAATAAAAAATAATTGCTTTTGATACTTTGTCGTTTATTTTCTACAATGATCAACAATCATACTTATGACCATTGAATAAATTGAATTTTGACATATCAAGCAGTGCTAGTGGCTCAATTGCCGAAGCGGCTATCGGACCAACTGTTGCTTAAGCTGTGGTAAGGAAAATAATAACAATTGGCAGCAAAATGACGAGAGAACAGTGGCGTAGCTAGCAATTATTATTATTACATCATACAAAATATTATACAGGGCACAAATAATTATCTATATTATAACAATTTGGCTCATAAAAAGAGCAAAAACTATTAGCTATCTTCATTTTATATATAAAACAATTTATATTTACAAATCATCAATACATAACAATTTGGCGCCGCAACGTAGTGGCAAGTAAAGGCAATATATCATTTCAAGGCAAAGTAAGGGAAATATATTATTTCTTAATATTTATCGCAACACTGTGCGAACATTAGCAATTGGCATTTCAACGTGTAAGGCTAGATATTGGTGAATAAAAAATGGATTTGAAAATGGTAAGAAAGTGAAAGCAAAATAGAGAAAAAGAAAAAATGCATAGCAAGTATAAAAATGATATGAATGAAATAAAAGTGAGAATATACAAATTGACAGTAAATTGGATAAAATGATGGCTTTCATAGAATGAAAAAATGATATGAATAAAAAATGGATAAAAATTCAGCAAGTATGAATGAAAAAATGGATAAAAATTCAGCAAGTATGAGAAATGATTTGAAAAATGATATGAATGAAAATATGGCAGGTATGGAAAGTAGAATGAGAAATGAATTGAGAAATGATATGAAAGAAAATACAGCAAGTATGAATGAAAATATGGCAAGTATGAAAAATGAATTAAAAAATGAAATGAAAGAGCAATTAGAAAAAAGGAATTAAAAGTCAGAAAAAATGAATGAAAATATGGAAAGTATAAAAAATGAAATGAAAGAGCACATAGAAAGAATGAATGATGGAATGAGAGAAAGTATGGGAAGAATGGAGGAAAGAATGGAAGAAAAAATGGGAAATATGAAGAATGAAATGAAAAATTTTAAAAAAAAAAAAAAAAAAACAGAACAAAAAAAAAAAAATAAAGAAGAATTTTTAGAAATGCACAAACAATTAGAAACTAAAATAGGACAACAAAATGAGGAATTTTATGTGGCACTAACACAAGAAGTATCCACTATGAATAATCATGTAGAAAGGCAAGATGAAAAAATAAAAGACATGAAATTAGATATCAATAGGTAACAAGAAAGAGTTAAAAATGAAATAAGTACTAAAAAATTAAAAAAAATTTAAAAATAAAAATGAAATATTGGAATTAAGAAGAACAGACAATAATTTAGATGGTAGAATCATTAATAATTGTCATGGAATACAAATGAATACTAAGGAATTTGAGGGAATAGTTATACAAAAAACAGATGATAGTAACAATTTATAGAACAAGATGATAAACAAATACCAAATATAAAAATAAATATTGATGACAAAAATAATGAGTTTATAGATAATATAAATGTGAACAATACAAAAGTTTTTTGCAAAAGGGTAAAATAAATAATAAAGTAAAAATAATGAAAATATATGACATAATAATGGCTAAGATGAATTTTGAATTGCAAAAAGGGACAAAAATGATGAAATAATTATAATCAAAATAAATGACATGAAGGTGGCTAACGAAAATTTTGAGTTGAAAAAAGGAAACATAGATAAAAAAATAATATGAAATTTCTATTGAAAAATTTGTGAAATAAAATATAGGCTTGCAGTTACAAAACAAGCAAGATTCCATAGAAGGAGAGACAAATAATAAAAATGAAAATTTAGGGAATAATAAATTAAGGTTAACAAATTTGATAGGTAAGTTAGGGAATAAAAAAGGAAAAAAGTTGAAAAAATTATTTGATAGATAGGATTTCAGAAATACTTGAATAAAATAAAATAAGATGAAAAACAAATGCAAAGAAAAAATATATCAATGAGAGAGAATATTGAAGGAAACAAAACATCGCATAAATATTTCAAGATAGAAGACAATAATATTGAATAACAATAAAAATACTGAAAAACAAAAAAATTAATAAAATTATTGGTACAGGTTAGTTAGATAAAGTAAAGTGAAAAACAATATTGAAAATGTTTTCAAATATAAAACAATATAGATTATAAAGAAGGAAAAATATAGAAATGGATAATAAATAATGTGAATTTTGAAGAAAAATGAAAAGAAATGGAGATAAAAATATTTTGTGTATAAAATGAATGTATGTGAGAAATGAAAGTGGAAATGATAAAAATAATAATACTAAAGAAGTATATTATAAGAAATATGATGATAATGATGATGATGATAAAGGTATATTGATAAATAAAATAAAGGTATATTAATGAATTATAAATGAATATAATATGTTAATTATGTATGAATAATGAAAAAGCGAAAGAGTATGCACACAAAATAAAAGTAAATAAAATGAGAGATTCAAATCAATAAAATATCCAATTCAATATGAATATAAAAAACAACTGAAGGAAGAGATAGGAAAAATAATAAAATAGCATAATTGAAAGAGTACCAGTAATTGTAAAATCGAATAAATATATAAAAAAAAAAATTATATATCAGTATAAAATATAAAATGAAAGTAAGATAATAATAATATATAAAATGTCATATATGATAATATTTTGAAAAGTTTTCTCTCTTGATCTGAAAAGAAGTCCATAGTCAAGTTTTTCTGGAACAAAAGAACGTAGTACTAGTAGTTGTAAATAATAGTTATCGTTGTAGAATTTGTTTTTCTTGAACTGGTGGGAAATCCAGCAAGGTAGTTTTCTGAAAGAAAAAAATATATTATAATTTAAAAAAATTTTTAACTAGTAGAAAATTATTGAATATAAATTTAGGAATGTTTTTATGTTATGAAAAAACAGGTATATATTTTAAAGAGAAAAAACACATAAAAAGAATAATTAATAAATAGCTATTAGTTTCAAGAGATTGTTTTTACATAATTTTAGAAGTTCTATTTCCTTTATAAGCCTATGTATGATATGAATAGATAAAAATGTCCAAATTATTTAACACAATCAATTTCATACACTGTCAGAATGATTACAACCTATTATTCTGCAAAAGACAACAAAAAGTCTAGATTTACAAAATTTTCCTGAATAAAATGTGATCTACAAATTTATAAATTTAAAACATACAGTATATGAAATTGTAGCTTACTTAAAGTAGCCAATGGTAGAACAGCAAACTTCTTGATGACAATAGCCAATCAGGGAACAGTATGGTCACATGTAGAATTTGAAATTGTGAGGGAATAAGAACGAGAGAGTGTCAGAGGCAATTATTATTGAAATTCGTACATAGTAAATAAGAATGGAAAAATAGTTTTATGTATAAGTTATGACAAATAACCCCAAACAGTGAAAAAGTGACAATATAGAGCGCGAATTCAAAAATTCGAATCGGAGGGAAGGAACAAAATTGGTATCCAGGTGACAAAAAAACAAAGCCACAAAAGAGAGATCGAAAATAAATTTGAAACGAATGCCACGTTGTATTTTTGGGAGGAAGAAAAATTATCATAAGAGGAAAACCAACATTACCTTATTTGTACACCATGTACAAGTATCCAAGGCTGATTGCTGAATTTGTATGGTCCTTTCTATTTGGTATTGGAGTTCCAGATAGCATTGGAGTGAAAGGGAATCCAAGTCCTGGTGTGTATCGAACAGCGACAGTTCCAGACAGGTATAAACCTTCCATAGTGCACATTCCGAACTGAACAATTTCACTAATAACGCATATTCCATCGGAAGAACTTTATTTCAATTGATTTCGAACTATTAAAGAAATTATCACTTTCAAGGTAAAAGTGGGGTTGTGTATATTTTACCAATGAACTTTTCTCATGATTATCCATGAATATTTGTAGATTCACCTTAGAGTAAGTTATCTTTCGTAGACCAGGTAAAATTGAGTTTTCCTGAATAAAGGAAATAATTGCTTTTTGATACTTTGTCGTTTGTTTTCTACAATGATCAACAATCATACTTATGACCATTGAATGAATTGAATTTTGACATATCAAGCAGTGGCTAGTGGCTCAATTGCCTGAACCGGCTATCTGAGACAAGAGGCGTACCAACTGTTGCTTAGCTGTGGTAAGGAAAATAATAACAATTGGCAGCAACGTGACGAGAGAACAGTGACGTAGCTAGCAATTATTATTACATCATACAAAATATTATACAGGGCACAAATAATTATCTATATCATCACAATTTGGCTCATAAGAAGAGCAAAAACTATCAGCTATCTTCATTTTATATATAAAACAATTTATATTTACAAATTATTATTATTTAACAAAATATAAAATATATATATATATATATATATATATATATATATTCAAATTTTGTAAAACTGTTCAATAGTTGTGAAAGTAGTAGTAGTAGTAGTAGCCCAAATAATCTTCAGTATTTCAACAAGTCAGTATAATACGTGTTGTTGAAAATATCCTCCGAAACATTTTATTTTGGGATCGATTTTTTCCGAATTGGTTTCTTTCGAAAAAACTTCCAAAACTTCTGTATCAAAGTTGTGATGTGAGTATGTGATGACCAATGATAAGTACCCAAATCTCACATTGTATGATTTAGGATTGGAAGCTTTTTTCAGTCAGTCGATTGAACAATAATTAATGGTTGAATTATTGAAAATTGATCGTAATTTTGTTGGAATTTGATTGGAAACTGTTTTGAATTTTTTTTTATGACTGACTTGTTATGACATACTCATTCAGACAGTTTCAGTATGGAACAAATGTGTCACAATATATTTTGATTATTTGTTTATGATTAAAAAATCATTATAGTTGCACAACAAATACTTCCGTTGAAAAAAGTGTTCAAGACATCAAAACTTTGATACAGATGATAATTATTCCGAAAGAAACCAATTCGGAAAAAGTCGATCCAAAATAAACCGTAGCTGCCTCGCTGATATTTACTTTGGGAACGCTCGGCAATTTCCTGCGTGAGCACGCGCCGCCGCCGCGCATCCCGTTGCCGTCATTTTACGCTTCACGTTATTAATTTGCTTGTTTGGCGCCGACTAAAAGTAAGTTACTCACATCAGTTTAGGAGCTTAGTTATTAAGACCAAAGAGGTTCATTTCATTTTTCGCCATTCACTTTATTTTTTCGTCGGTTGAATTTTTTGTTAATTTTGTTTCATTTAAAACCAGATGTAACTCTTCAAACACACTTATTTTTATTAGAGACTAATATTTTCGACAACACGTAGTGACTTGTTTAGGAATACCGAAGATCAATTGCGCTACTACTACTACTACTACTTTAACATTCATTTAAAAAAAAATGAATATCTATGTTTTTAATGACAACCTTAATTTTTTTCTCATGTTATGTTATATATGCCCCATTTTAAAAACTTTCTTCCCTATTCTCGAGACTTAATATGCATAGCCTACTGGAAAAATCAAAATTTTATGTAAATACTCGAAACTCATTTTCATTATGGAAGGTCTAAAAAAAATTCGGGTATAGGGGTAAAAAGAAATTCAACAATGAGAAAAAAAATATTTTTCACTTGAAATTAATGTTTTTGCGTCCCCTGTGTTATAGTGAATGGATGTGAAAACGAAATTTAACGAAATCAGTGAGTAATCCGTTTAACCTTCTGTATTCGTGATCAAGATAGTGCGTGTTTATTGAAAATGTTAGGTAATTCCAAAAATTAGTTTATTCGAGACGCTGCTTTTGTCACTATTTCCATGAAAATACGGGTAACTAAAAAATGCAAATGTTTTTTGGGGAGGTATTGGAATTTCTCTTCCCCTGTGAGTTGAATACATCAATTATGTATTTCAAGAAGGGTTAATTATTCTGAGCACACAGTCATAACGAAATAGTGGGAGAAATTGAAAAATGGAATTAAATAATTCAGAAAATAATAAAAGTCTATTCCGATGAAACCGAAAATGCCACAAGAATGAATATATTTCCGTTTGGACCAAATGTTCTTCATCCATCTTTCAAATCACGTTTTCTTCATATATATATATATATATATATATATATATATATATATATATACAGAGAAAAAAACAAATTTTTGAATGAAATAAAATTTATATGAATCAAAAAAATGAAAGTGTTGTATATGCACGATAAAATATAATCTCAAAATGAGTAACATTATTTCTTGGTTCTGGATCAAATTTAAAGATTCAATCAACTGAAGCTAATCTGTTTGAACCAAATATCTTATTCGACCAACTCTATTCATAACTCGTTTTGGCAGAAATGTTGTTTCAACCATATAATATTTTGTAAATCGAATAGTCAGATCTACAAAATTTGCTGATTGCTTTAACAAAAATTCAAAGTATTTATGTCCAATTGATGAATTCAATAAAATGTTAATTCAACAAAATAAGCAGATCCCTTATCTCTTCACTATTTTTTATTCAAATGAGTAATCATCATTCTGTTGATCCTATGAATTGACAAATATGGCAACCGAACATGAATACTTACACCAGACATTTGAGTCCAGACGTCGCAACGATGATAAGTTGGCTTTGCTATTCGGTAACATTATCCAAGTCAGGGTCAGTTGTGCTAACGCTTCGCCATCTAACGCATATAATTCAACCAATATAATATTATTCTATTTGAATGAATTTATTTCCGTTGTTGATTCAAATAAATATAATATTTGTGTTGAAGCAAATTTTCATTCATTATGAGTTGGAGATTGTGTCAATAGATGAACATATATTCGTGTATGAATTTAATGTATCAATGTTGATAAGAAGTTACTCATTCGAAAATCTGGTGAATGACCACTGATGAATTGGCGATAAAAATTCGAATGTGCACAACAAATCTAATAAAATGTATGTATTAGCCAATTACTGAACACTACTGTTAATTTCAATAGCTCATTTCATCAGGCAAGAACAAAACATTCAGTTCAATCTTCTTGATATTTCCCAATCATTGAATATTCCAATTATTCTATTATACCCATCCCTACATATAACAACATTTCATTAACACGAAGAATGAAAATTTATTGCTATGACTACATAACTTTGAGTTGTGGATATTCGTTATGATTAATATTTACTTTTCCCTAGATTTTCTCAGAATCATTTTATTGATACGCTCTCCTACAAAATGTGATTCTATGGACTATTCCACGCACCTTGGAATTTTCACAAAATCTGACCAATCAAAAACCAGAGACAGCTTGTATTATCGCGAAAACACCAGCTGTCTTTCAATTCTGATTGGTCTATCAGCATGGTGTTTTCAACGACGTAACCATGGATACGGATCGCAATGCAAAGTTTGACAGTTTGACCAAAAATAATTGTAGCTGCAAACGTCAAAATGAGTCGCTTCGGTACAACTTCAAATGAAGTAATAAACCAAAATTTTGAAGTAAATATACCCAGTAACACAAAAAAAACAAAATCTTATATATGGAGACAATTTATGACGTTCTGTGCGGAACGCAACTACAAATTAGATGCAGAAAATAGCAACGAAAGATTAGCATTCATTCTGAAAGACTGGGTATTCAAACCATATGGAACACTAATGCAAAATTAGTACAAGAAAAATATTTTTGTGAGTATCAGAGACATATTGATCCCTTCAAAAATATAATGTTCAAGGAGGCGAGGGCGGCTCGGGATAGCAAGAGAATATATAGAAATATGTGCTTACAATGGGACGAAGACACGCCAGAGGGACTCCAAAAGAAGTTTGTTCACATAGCTGCGTAGAACTAGCTTGGAGAAGTAACGAAGCAACGTTTTCCAAGTTAAATTTTTTTAAGGGAGAGACTGACAACAAAGGCTGTTTAACAAACAGAATTGCATATAACCCGATATTCTCCAAAACCCGCCACGGTGGTGATAAAAACTGTGCAGATACTAAATGGCTTACTCAAAATTTGAAAAATCCTGAAATGTGTCCTGTGAGATTATACCGGAAACTTATATCGAAAAGGGAATTATTACCAATGACAGACTTTTTCTGACAGTGAATGGCAAGTGGAATAAATATAATAATAATAATTGGTACAAGAATTGCCCTATTGGTATTAATACAATATCAAAACTATCTGCAGACAAGATAGGATTAGATACTAGAAAACTAAAATAAGAAATCACTTTAATCGTGCCACTGCAGTTAGTCAGTTACTACAATCGGCGTTAGTGAACAACAAGCTATGGAAATTACTGACATGGAAGTTCGAACTCGATGAAACCGTATTTACATCTTAGTGCTGAAAATCATCAGAATATAGTGAATACTTTTAGGAGTACTTCAAGTACATCAAGTAATAATACCAACAATACATTGTAGCCACCTAATAACGGTCATACTATTCAAAATTTTTCAATTGCACCATTTATAATAATTATAGTCGAGAATAATATATTATGCTCGTGTTCATAAAAAATTATTTATTGTTGTAGGTAACAAATTATAATTGAAACAAATCGTTTATAGTTTAAATAAATATTTCATGCTTATAATTAAATTTGAATTATTTATTATTATTAAATTTCTTCCACTTATTCTGCCGAATTTAAATTTTTTGACCTTTCATTTTGTTCGTGAAATAGTCTAATAAAATACCACTCGTGATTGAATTTATCTTATAAGTCTGTCTTTTATTTCTAAACTCAACTGAGTTGCTTGAAGAAAACACCACTCGTCCTGCGGACTCGTGGTGTTTTCAAGCAACTCAGTTTCGTTTAGAAATAAATCGACAGACTTATCGCGAAAATTCAGCCACTAGTGGTATTACTACTGAAAATCACTGCTCTGTTAAAATACTAACACAGAAACACTGTTTTATCATTGTGTTTCATAGAATTCACAAAATCGTCAGGATTACTCATAGGGCCGAAATCTCAACACCCTTAACCCCTAAAAACTCCATATTCAGTTATGCCGTGCAAAATTTTGTAGACTTCTATCCATTCGTTTTCGTATTATGGTTTTAACTGTCTTCAAACACGTGAATTTCCCATTAGTTTAAAATGTGTTAGTCTTGGAAGATAATTAACTTTCAAACAATTCCTTGAATATTTAAATCAGCAATAAGGCTTGATTGAAAAAAAAACTATAGTTGACTAATAAAATCAAGAAATTTCCCTAATAACTCTCCTTTCAGTTGTGGATGTTAATATCAGTTGATGAAATTACACTTATAACAGTAATCCCAATGTTAACCATAATATCTTATCTTTATATTGTTTTTGAATTTTCACTTCTCTATTTCATGTAAAATATCAGATTTAGTATTGGAAAAAATTCTATTGAATATGGAAGTCAGAAATATAAATAATAAAATATGTATCATTACCAAAAAAACAAAGAGATTTAAATTAATTTCAATTTTTGTTTTCGAAGTGAAACTTCTTTGGGCGCGATGAGAGTAATATTCCGAATTGAATTTGTTTGTAATATTTTGCATTAGAAGCCTATCATTCTGATGCAAAAGGGACGGAAATAGGTACTTGGCCAGAGAGAGAAATTTATAGCTGGGTAGTTTCGTCAAAAATAAGAGAAAACAGTGTTAGAACCACCAAACATCTCCCAGCCACAAAAAGGCAGAGAACAGATCAATTTTCGGCATTTTTAGCTACCAAGGGTAATTTGACTAACTGTATAATGAATCCCGCTTATAATATGAAGCTTTGAAATAAGTTCGAAAATTTGAGAAATGTCAGCTGGATTAGTGTTCCTGTTGTGGATAGTAAGTGGGGAATTTCTCTTGGGTTTTTGATTCAGGCTGAAAGTTGATTTTATTATATCATTTAGACGACGTTCCGTCCCTAGCTGGGGCCTTCTTCAGGTTTTCGTTAATTTCTACATAGAAAAAAATGTTATAGTGTTTTTTGTTGATACATTTTTTCCTACAGTTGTTTCTACAAACTGACTTGTTATTCAAATTTTATTTTCGGATTTGTAGCGACCGACGAGGGCGACAAGATGGGTGTTGTGGAAGTGAAGTAGGTTGATACCATGATACGTGTTGGTGCTGTGACACTCTATAAGAGGGTGTGATATGTTTGGTATAGGTTGTAAATGTCACTTCTTTTATTCATGGATCTTTGTAATTTTGTATGTATTATGACAACATGAAATTAAAAACAAAAAAACGGTACCCAATGAGGCTCAGAAGAATATAATCACAGGATTAAATAAAACTATTATTTTCATTATCCCAAAAAGTATTGTAGTTGAATTCGACAAAAGCAATGAAACAGTTATAATGAACAAATCAGATTATGAAGAAAAATTGAACAATTACTGAACGATACACAAACAAAACATTTAAAACCGACACCACTAACGAAATTGGAAATAAAACTAGTGGAAAAATGGAAGAAAAGAGGTTTAATAGCAGAAGCAATCATACAAAAACTATCAATACAAAATGCCACATCCCTTAATATTCATGGCCTACTGAAGTTCCTCAAAGAAAGCATATCGATTTCAGCATTCAATCACCCTTCTACAACTTTAGTAAATTTTTAGCTATAAGTATATCCAACATCACTGGTGAAAACGAATTCTGCATCAGAAATTCTTTCACATTCATAAAATTCATCAACAATATTACTATCAGAAAAGCATATTCTCATATCCTTAGATGAAATATCACTTAGCACCAACATTCCGAAAAGTTTAGTTGATGAAATGATCAGTAAGAAATGAAAAATCTTAAAAAATCACACTTTCCTACCATCATCATCATCATCATCACTGCCATGGAGCTCACACTAACCCAGTTTTTTTTTTCAATATAATGTACAATTCTTCAAGGAAATAGATGGTTGTGCTATGAGCTCGAGTACAATTGCACAATTGGTCATGGATCAACTAGAGGAAACTGTTATCCAAAACTTGAGTTTCAAACTACCGTGTTTCAAAGGGTATATGGATGATTGCATAATGGCTATCCCAGAAAGCAAACTGGAAGAAATCGACCGCCTTCATTTCATTTCATCCGAGAATATAATTCACTGCAAAAAAAAACATATAGGTATCAGAATCAATTTCTCAGGCCTCACATTGGTTTTTTTTAAATGCTCACCCAATGGTACACTGAAAGATACCTGATCAGGCAGATATCTGGATTTTGATTCGAATCATCTCACACAATACAGGAAAGCGTAGTAATAAGTATAACCGACTGAGAAATTCAGCTAAGTAGTCCAGTAGTCCAGAGAAAATGTCTAAAAAAAATCAGGAAAACTCTACTAAATAACAGCTACTCAATAAAATGAATTAATAAAATAATCAAACAAAGAATAAACAGTTTTTAAAAATGAAAAAATATCGGAACCCGGTAGCTACATTGCTCTTCCATATGTACAGGGCCTTTCTGAGAATATTAAAAAAAAATTTGGAATGAAAAAAATCTTGAGGTGTGCTTTGAGTCACACAACTCATTGAAAAAATAATTTCACAAATGAAAAACTTGAACCTTTCTATATTATTCCATGTAACGATTGCAACAAAGACTCAACGGCCATGAATATATGAAAATTCAAGTACTGCCTTGAATAAACATATTCAAGATAATCATAATCCTTAGTTTGAAAACATCAAAATCGTAGCATTTGAGAAAAATAAAGAGAAACGATGCATTAAAAAAATGCCAAAACATCATGAATAATAGAACTGGCATTAACAACCTAAACCAAAAGTATATTATATAATATAGTTTCACAGCACCAACATGTAGATTCCACCCCCAATTCCCCCTACACACATAGCCTTACAGATAGCCGAATATGAACAACTAGAATTCGCACATGCTCTCAACGTATCAACCTACAAGTAATATTCATTTATCCTGGCGAAAGTCGGCGCAAGCTATTGGTTCGTAGTTATGACCATAGGCGTGTATGTTATGTGGAATCATTTGCCATTATCAGTTTATCGCACCAGAGCACAAATCAAACTAACATACACGCCGCTGTCTGCAGCGGAGTGGGCGTTAACCATATGAAATCGGTGTTGTGCGCATCCAACCTTCTCGCCTGATTAAAAGAAAACTACTGTACTTCACTTCCACAACACCCATTTTGTAGCACTTGTTGTTTACAACAAACCCGAAAGTAAGTTCAATTCAAAAAACTATTTACAAACCATAATGAACAAAAAAAGGAGAGAAGAATACAATTCATCGAAACAAATGTAGATAAAGATTCATCAACGAAAAACAGATTATTAACGTTATTTCTTGACATGTTTTTTGGGTACCCTTCCACAGTCTGAAAATGAGAATATAATCAGGAAAAGTTTAGAAAGGGCAAACTAATTAATTCACCCCGATAAGTAACTGCGTTCACCAAACTATATTTCCTGTAGAAAAATGATTCGATTTGTCAGTAACTTTTCGTTCCCTGAATATGCCTATAAAAAAATTGTTAAAAATTCAAAAAATACTTCTATATATAGTTTTTGATTCACGTTTCGGGGACTATATCTGCACCCGTTCTCAAAATCTTCTTAATCTCCTTTGATTGTTTGAATAATTTGGATGTTTTCTTGCAGAGTCTTTTTCGCTTTCTCAACTGACGGATGTCAATTGAGATCTGCCAAAGAAGTTTGAGAGTGACGTATTGCTCATTTGATATGTGGGGTGTGTTCAGATCAGTTTATTAGCATTCTACCATATCTCACTTCCTCTCTGAGTAGAGGTAACCATGTATGGTCCATTTCCTTGTATCATATAAACGATCAAGAACCAACGATCAAATTCACGTTAGAATCAGAACAAAACAAACAACTCCCCTTTTTAGATGTCATGATCCAAAACTCATCATCCCGAATGGAAACATCTGTACACAGAAAGTAGACGCATACCAATCGATATCTACACTACAATTCAAACCATCATGCCAGTGTGAAAAAAGGCATAGTTAAATGTCTCTATAATCGAGCCCAAACAGTTTGCAATTCCAACCGGATTCTACAGGAAGAAATAAACCTCATAAAATCTGTTCTCGAGGAAAATGCATATCCAGATCAGTTTGTGGAAAAAACAATCACTGACATTGAAAACAAAAATCCATCAAACAACCAATTGACACAACCAACAGAAGTACTCCCATCACCTACACATTTCACAACCAACATAATACCTTATGTCCCCGGATCATCTGAAAAGATCAAACGAATTGGACATAGGTATGATGTGAGAACATCATTTAGAACAACAAACACACTGAGATCTATACTAACACAAACAAAACCAAAAAACGCAGGAGAAAGTACCAAAAACTGTGTTTACAACATACCTTGTTCGTGTGGTGATAGTTATATAGGTGAAAGTCAAGACCATTGGAAGTGCGCCAAAGTGAACATCAGAGTTACATCAGAAATCGACAAATAACCGGATCAAAAATTGCAAAACATATCCTCACATCCAATGGCGATCATACGATTGAATGGAATAGGACAAAAATCTTGATGAAAGAACCACATCAAGAGAGGAGAAAATTCAAAGAAACGGCCTGTATTCTTCTTTCCAATAACAACTGCTTTCCACAAATTCTGTTGAAATGGACCATACATGGTTACCTCTACTGAGAGAGGAAGTGAGATATGGTAGAATGCTAATAAACTGCTAACAACACCCCACATATAAAATGAGCAATACGTCACTCTCAAACTTTTTTGGCAGATCTCAATTGGCATCCGTCAGTTGAAAAACCGAAAAAGACTGCAAGAAAAAATCCAAATTATTCAAACAATTGAAGGAGATTTAGAAGATGTTGAGAACGGGGTCCCCGAAACGTCAATCAAAAACTATATAGAGAAGAATCTTTTTAATGTTTACAATTTTTTTTAGGCATATTCAGGGAACGAAAAGTTACTGACAAATCGAATCATTTTTCTATAGGAAATATAATTTCGTGAACGCAGTAACTTATCGGGGTGAACTAATTAGTTTGCCCTTTCTACACTTGTATATATTTTCCTGATTATATTTTCATTTTCAGACTGTGGAAGGTTACCCAAAAAACATGTCAAGAAACGTTGTTCCTCCACAAAAAACCACATTCATTCAATATTAACGTTATAATAAGAATAGTTTTTCTGTCAATCTGAATCCAAAACCCAAGAAAAAATATCTATTTACTTCTGCATGTGTACGTCTCGAAACTTCAAAACAGTTCAAATATTATACAATGACTTCATTTACATTATTTGCAATGTTCATTTATTGTACACCGATATAAATATTCAACTTTCTTTCGCAGGCCTGAAACAGAAATGATAAAATGGCAGCAACAGACGGTCAGATTACAGTGGCGGCAGCCCGTTGGGCTGAAGAAGGCAGTTATCTACGAGAGTTTGTCTCAAAAAACAAACTTCCGGCCGTCATCAAGATAATTAAGGGCCAATACGGCGGCCTTGGTGTGCCCACATTGCCAAGTCCAGGCCTACAAAGCACAGCGTTGCTGGTGTCGGCGGGAAAACGTCAAAAAATCGTGGCACAAGCTGTCAAAATCAAAGAAGGACGGAGACTAGTTTGTGTAGGGCCTCGGCTGGTTATTCCGGATACCTACCCGGGTTACTTCGAATTGCTCAGTGAGGAGGGCCGAGCGGTACGATGTATTGAAAGTGTCGCCGAATTGGCTAGGCGGAAGCCCGAAGAAGGATGTTTGGTGCGCGAAACGATACGTGGTGTCCAAGCTAAGACTGAAATTGATGGGTCCGTGATGCCTGAGGGCGCCAGGACCATACCCGCAGGTGAGATTTTTATCATTGAAAACATGGAACATTCAGTGTGGTTGGAAATTTTCTCCTTATATTTTCGATTCTATAACAAAACGGGAAAAGTTTGACGCCTGTGAACAGACAACTGATAGTTGTTACTTCCAGGGAGAGGAAAACAAAAAAAGGAAATGGGTGTTCAAGAGGTTTTTTTTTTATATCAGTAATGACATATTTTTTTTGCTTTCTGCTATTTATTCCAGTCGAATGAACTCACATAATGATATATTCTCATGGTTTGTAGAATTTTCTTGTTACAGCTTATTATTCACATTAAGTGACGGGTTGATGAATGAAGTACCTATACTTTTCAAGGCCAGAAAGCGAAACATCGGAAATGAATTATTTTCTTGAAGGGTTTATGAATGACGGAACTTGTAGTCTTGCGGGCAGTAATATTGTTTTTTGTTGATTCACACATTAAGGAAGGTTAATTGAGGAATGGAAATACAACAAGGTGATAATGTATGTTTTCGAAAAAACAAAACATCTTATGAATTCATTTCAAGTGAAACGTTAATCAAAAGTATTTCTCCAGATGTGCCCTTTCTTATGAGCGATTGATGCCAAACATATCCAATAATTCATATATCAAACATGTGATAACTTCCTCTCAGACGAGAGGCAACCACTTGTTGCAAATTTTGAAATGTTGAAAGGATTATTTTTTCTAACCATTTATTGATTCTGAAATTCCCATCAATCGAGTTAACGTATCATGTATAAGAAAAAATTGGGCATATTTTAATTGGAGAACCCAAATAGCATTTTTATTTTTGAATAAGCCTCAAACTCTACGATTAAAAGTTGGAAGATTAAAATCTCTCTGAATGCTTCTTAATATTTTTCTGGAATCTGACTCAAATCAAAGCAAAAAGGTATCACACAACGGATTTCCTTTCGGTTCGATTTAACTATAGAATTCCAACACTTGAAAATTCAGATGAAAATACAAAGGGTTAAATGTATAGTTAAACTACTCATGCTCCCTGAAAATAGCTATTTGACTTTTCTCACGAGTTTTTGTTTCCTGAAAACGAATCCAGAAAAAAACGCGGCGGACTCATACCGTTTCCGAATTAGAGCCCTTTTTAGTTCTAAATACCGTGTTTTTCAATCACGTTTTCCCCAGAAAACATCACCCACAATACCTACTCCTTTCCATCAGCATAAACTACGAATACTTAATCACTCATTTTTGGCACAACTTTGCACAAAATATAGCCGGTTCTGTGGAAAAAATCTATCCCTCTTCAACAGTTACAAATAACCCATCTTCTCACATCTGTGTTTGGTGTTATGCTGATAGGCTGATAGAAAGAGGAAGGCATTGTAAGTGCTTAAAAATCACGCGATTCAGAAATAAAAATTATAGTTTGAAAAAAATAAAACACATATATGGCAATAAGGACTAAAAAGTTGAAAATAATATGAATAAAGTCATTGACCAACAAATTTTCTTTTATGTAAAAAAAGCGTGAGGTGCTTGTTATCTTAATAGCATTATGAAAGGTGGGTGAAAAGTACCCCACTTTTTTTACATAATAGAAAATATTTTGGTCAATGACTTTATTCTTATTATGTTCAACTTTTCAGTCCTTATTGCCATATATGCGTGTTTTTTTTTAGATTTTTCAAACAATAATTTTAATTTCAACTCTTTAGTCCATAATGCTACAGAAGACTAAAAAAGACTGATTCATTCACATGAGATGGAAGTTATTACTTACAAAATTTTGGAGAATATGCTGAGAACCAGTGCATTCGCCATATCTTTAAATTGTAAATTATGATGAGAACGGTCTCGGTGCATTCACCATATTTGACTAGTAGCCACTGAAGAATTCCACTATTCACCTCCTGGCTCCATCATCAGATCAGATACCAAATTATAGTATTGTCCTCCAAACTACATATACATACAAGTTTCATTTGGGTACGACAATTATTAAGTAGGTTGAAATAAACTTTGATTTGATTACATTTTTGTTAGTTACAAGTGAAGCTAATAAAAGCGTGTTAAAAAAAGATCAAACTCAGAAACGGTATAGGACCGCTGCGTTCGGAATCGTCACACATGATAAATGTAAAACAGCTACTTTCTGGATATAGTTTACTTTGAATTCGAGAAAAATCCAATGACATTCTGACATAACATATAGAGCTGATTGGCAAGAATGAAAGTACCTCAAATAATGGGAGCATATTGGGCAAACACAAAATATGAATTCATTGAACAATAAATTGATTTATAGCGATATTCTGTTTGTGTGTACATCTCAGAATGAAACTTGTGCAGCTCATGAAGCTTTGTCAAACAACCTATAGTTTGCTCACATTGGTATGAAAATAAAAGATCTATCAACAGCCGCTCTTTCAAAACTACTCAACCAATTTGGCCCATCTTTAAACATAGGGTATACAATATTCACTAATTAATTTTCAAATTCAAAACTGCATTGAAAACGAAGGAATAGATAAGCAGGATTCACGTTGCTATCCCTTTTCACAAGCTTTCATTCAGTTTCACCTGTCCCGGTGTATGTCTGTGTGTCTGTCTGTGTGTCTGTCTGTAATCAAATCTTTCAAGTGAAATTTGACCCACTTCTAATCGTCCGATTGATTTGAAATTTGGCAGGTAAACATAATTCTGGTGACAATGTTTTATGAAAATTTTGTTGGAAAAATGGCGGTTCGGGGTGAGAGATTATGTTTTTTTGTCAATATTCAGAAGTAAATTGGATATGAAATGACCAAACTATTCATTTAACATCACAAATACTGAAAAATGAAAAATAAACGAAAAACAAATTCAAAAACAAGCTTTCATCAGTTGTTAATAAAACCAGAACTTAAAAGTTAAGAATGAAAATTATAGAAAAACATCTTAAAAGGCAAGCTTTCATACAAATGCACTAAAAAAGAATGAATAATAGTTTAAAAAAACTAAAAAACACGCTTTCATAGAAAACCAAACTAAAAAAATAGAAAATAAGAAAAAAAAATATTTTATTCAAAAGAAAGCGTGGGGTGCATGGTATCAATTACCTGTGATCTGAGACATTTCTTACTTTACTGCTCTAGGTGTGTAATGTAGTATATAATTATAATTTTTTTTCTTATTCTCCATTATTTAGTTTGGTTTTCTATAAAAGCGTGTTTTTTAGTTTTTTAAAACTATTATTCATTTTCAACTTTTCAGTCCTTATTGCTATATAAGCGTGTTTTTTAGCTTGCTCATCTATAAAACCGTGTTTTTTCGTTTTTTTAAACTATCATTTATTTTTAACTTTTTAGTCCTTATTGCTATATAAGCGTGTTTTTGAAGTTTTTTCAAACTATAATTTTATTTTTAACATCTTAGTCTATATTGCGTGTAACGTGTAAAAATCTCCGACTTCAAAAACCCCCACATACTAATTTTGAATAGAATCGGATCATAATCACAAAACTCGTCCGCCATTTTGGAACCGCCATCTTTAATTTTCCAATTTTGACAGAAGAATCATAATCTCCGACCACGAAAACCCTCAGATACCAATTTTGAAGCGAATGGGACCATAATCACAAAATTCGTCTGCCATTTTGAAGCCGCCATCTTGAATTTTTCAATTTTGACAAGCGAATCATAATTTCCGACCACTAAAACCCTTAGATATCAATTTTGAAGCGAATCGGACCATAATCACAGAACTCGTCCGCCATATTAAAGCCGCCATTTTTTTTTCCCACACAAAAATTCCTTAATACATTGTCACCGGAATTATGTACACCTGCCAAATTTCAAATCATTCTGACGTCTGGAAGTGGGTGAAAATCAAGTACGAAGGAGTCGGGTTCAAACAAACATACAAGTGAAGCTAATACAAAGCGTGTAAAAAAAATTGTTTTCATAGTTTGATCTAGGTTATTCTGTGAGTAACAGATTCAAAAGCTTACCGCGGCGAAATTTTGAATCTGTTACTCACAGAATAACCTATATTAAACAATGAAAGAAATAATTTTTTCCTTCTTAGTGCATTTGTATAATAGCTTGTCTTTAAAAATGTTTTTTATATAATTTTTCCCCAATGTATCAACAAATTAACTTGGAGGTACTATCAAGCAAACCACTCTTTGAATCGAGCATCAAAGCGTTTTGCAAACCCTATCACGAATGACGTTTGCCTTCATGGTCCAGTTGTTAAAATTGTTTTTTCCATTTTTTCCAATTAATAAACTAGCTCCCAGTCACCGACACTTCTGTGACTGAAATAACCCCTTCTCCACCTCTCTCCAGAATACTGAACTTCAGTATTCTGCTCCTAAATTTTTTTTCATATTGGCATCATGATGCACATTCGACATTTTTTAACGTAGTTCGATTGATATTCCATAACAAAGGTAGTGCGACAACCAATGTCTGATATTTTAATCAGTTCCATCAACTTCCATATGATGCATCACACCCTCACATTGTAAAATATATTTTTGTGTTAAACGCCCTTTTTTTTCTTATGTTTTCTCTTCAATATCAATATTATGATGAACCTGCTCTATGTGATGGAAGAATAATCGATTTTTGAAAAGGGAAACATTTTCAATTGAGTATTGGATATTTCTGTTGAGAAGGGAAACATTCTCAATTGAATATTGAATAGAAATATTTTTCTGAAAATTTTAAAATCTACGACAATAATGAATTCATTTTTGTGATATCTAACAGAAAACAACTACTTTCCTGGCTAAATCTGATAGATATTGTGAAAGGACCCTAACTCTAAAGAAAAAATCTGAATGTGAGAAGTTGCATTTTCATTCGATTCTTCTCCTTTCAGCAGAAATGTTCCAAAATAAATACAACATTTATGTCTGGAAGTCATGAATACATAACCTTCTGCAGACAAGGATATCGAAATATTTCAATCTTGGGGAATGCCTACATCTTATTTGGTAAAAATCTAAAACATCTTCCCAAATTGCACGGGGGCATGTTCTCTGATACTTCGATAAGATCACTGATTTTTTCAACAATCATTCATCTATTTTATATTTTTTCTTGAATTTGCCTCCACTTCACCTATTTGGGATAGTCCTGGGGGATAATTATCATCCTGTTCTATCACCTTTGTCTAATCCTGGGGAATGCCTACCCTACATCTCATTTGCTAAAAATCTAAAACCTCTTTCCAAATTGCACGGAAGCACGTTTTTTAAAATCGATGAGATCACTGATTTTTCCAACAAACATTCTTTTTTTTAATATTTTTTCTTGAATTCGCCTCCACTTTTCCTGTTTGAGGTAGTTCTGGAGAAAAATTACCACTCTCTTCTGTCGTCTTCGTCTAGACACTTGAGCCTTTTCTTCTGTAGAGTTATTGATCACAAGGTTAGTTTTTGAAAAATTGAATTGATTTTTCCTCTACCAGAACTCCATAATTCAATACTTTCAGAAATGCTGAAGAAATTGGGGTATTATTTGAAGTTATACACAGATTCTGCCCAAAAGTCTTCCTAATTTGTTGTCCAAGTTTGTTCAGAAATTATTTGAAATTAAATGTCAATCTAATGGAATGTGGACATTGCATACAAAGCTTGAGAAGATCTGTACACAATGAGTGCCGGTTCGACGCGCAGTTGCAAGTCTGTATGAGGCTTATGTGTACCTAAAATCAGGAGATCAATGGGCCCACTGTAATTTTTTTTCCTATGGATAATTGGAGCCGGATTTTCTGATTCTTCTTTATTATGCTCTTTCTCTTGAAGCAAATTGCCAAAACTACTTAGTCTAGAAAGTATCTTAAAATGTTCCCATCCCAGTTGATGATCTATTCTGGAACTTCATTAGTAGACGGAGAGCTGGTTACGAAAATTTAAACTGATAAGGTAGAAGGAAAACTTTTATACAGAAACCTTCCTCACTTGCTGACAAGCGTGTAGCCTTGCAGTCAGAAGTCAGTCCCGTGGTGGGAAGCGGGGGCGGACGATCAAACACGTTGAGCTTCATTCTCCCAGTGCTCAGATGGCTTCATTAATTCAAGTTAGGCTAGTTGCTCACCTAGACGAGCGCTCACTTTTAAACTACAAGGACCTGGGTTCGATCTCGAGCTGGGTAACGCCGATTACACTCAAATCAACCGCAAAACTTCTATACGTTACCAACAAATACAGTGCTTTCATAAAGTACTGAAAAAAAATCATTTTTGCCAAACTATCCATTTCTGAGGAATCTCCTGAAACAGGTTGATTTTTAATCTCAATTTGCCACATTTATTAGGGAAAATTAAATACACAGGAAGATCCACGTTTGACTAATGACGTCCGCAACAATTTTTTCAAATGGAACACCGTATATTTTATTAAATTTTTGGAATCTCGATGGAAAGCTGATTTCAAAAATATATTACACATAGGGTTTGCATATAGTGCGTCCGTTGAATTCAGTGCTCTTGTAAAGTACAGGATAAATTCGTAAAAAATTAAAGGAATAATTTTTTGAAAGAACGATCGAAGCCATCGAATTTTATTTCCATTTGGGCATTCATTCAAATTTAATTAATACATACAGAATTATTCGTGTAGAAGAAATGACGTCATCGGTATTTTTTCAATGGCAACTGCATATTTCATTACGGAATGTGAAAAGGTGATTATGAGTATGGATGAAATCAAAATAAGAAAAACTATTTCGAAAAATAAAAATACTAAATTTAATGGCAATGATAACTTCAAACAACGATCAAATTCAATGTTCAAATTGTGCATCGTTTGCTATCTGACTATTTCCATTCCTTGAAAGTAGCCATAGCGACCAGACTTTTTTTTATTGCTCACTCGTTATTTTTTTTTAAATAACATATCTTATCGTTTGTCGATACATTATTGAGTAGACTCTTTCATTTCATGGAAAATGATTAAATTAAATGAACGAGAAAGTATTGAAATTCTTTGCATGATAGGATTTGGAGACAGAATGCGCACTCATAGAGTTGAATTGTTTGTTGCAACCCATCCTGATCGGCAACCTATCAACCAAAGCATGGTGAGCAAACTTGAGTCAAAATATCGGGAATTTGGGGATGTCCGTGATCTTCCTAAATCTTGTCTACCCTCACCACCAGAAGATGATCAGCTTAATGTTGTGTTGGCAGTGCATGAACATCATCACACAACACAATATGGCAGCGTCTACAGTTCACAAAATTCTGAGAAAAGCAGAGCACAATCCTCATAAGGGACGTCCCATCCATGAGCTGAATAAATACGACTTTGATCGGCGAAATCAATTCTACGAACAACTGCAACAGCTCTGCAATAATGATAATAATTTTGTAAAAAAAAAATTTTTTTTCTGATGAGGCTACGTTTTTTTTGAACGGCCACGTCAATAGGCAGAGTTGCCGTTATTGGGCTACCGAAAATCCCCGATGGATGATGGATAATCACACTCAAAATCCACAGAAAGTGGATATATAGTGTGGCATAGTCGACGGAAGAATTCTGGTTCCCCATTAACTAGTGGATTTGGATTTCCTTCGATTCGACCTTATTCCTGCACTGATAGCTTTGTATGCAGATCTAGAGGAACCTGATCTTCCGAGAACTGATTTCTTCTTCCAACAAGATGGTGCATCTCCCCATTATGCAGCAGCTGTCCACGACTATTTAGATGTGGTATTTTCGAATCGTTGGATAGGTAGAAGGGGGCCGATTTAGTGGCCAGCTAGATCTCCAGATTTGACACCACTTGATTACTTCTTGTGGGGATACTCAAACAGTAAAGTGCATGTTAATAGGCCGGAGAATTTAGAATATTTAAAATCAAAAATTAGTCACGAAATACATGTATCCTGACGTTATTGACAATGTTAAAAAAAACATATTCTTGGCTACTGTCAGATAGCAAACGGTGCACAATTTGAACATTTAAATTGATTGTTGTTTGAAAGTATCATTGTCATTGAATTTAGTATTTTCATACTTCAAAATTGTTTTTTTTATTTTATTTTCATTTCACCCATACTCATAATTTTCACATTTCGTAATGGAAAATAAAGTTGCTATCGCAAAAATACCGATTACGTCATTTCTCCTTCACGAATCATTCTGTATGTATTATGTATTAATTAAATTTGAAAGAATGCCCAAATGAAAATGAAATTCGACGGCTTCGGGCGTTTTTTCCAAAAATGATTCCTTTAATTTTTCACGAATGTATCCACTACTTTACGAGAGCACTGAATTTAACGGACGCACTGTATACAAACCCTATGTTTGATATATATGATAAAAATTAAGTTATTCTTTGTGAATGTCTAACAGAAAACAACTACTTCCCCGGCTAAAGTCACGCTGGACATTGAACTACATCTGATAGATATGCTGAAAAGACCCTAACTCAATATTCAATTGAGAATGTTTCCCTTTTCAACACTGTATTTCTTTGGAACATTCACCCTGGCAACCCCTCAGGACACATAACAGCATTTTCACAGAGCATGACTTGCTCCGCAGCGGCCGAAGGCTGCTGAAAATTTCTCTGAACCTGGTTTGTTGACCTACTTTTCCCAGGAAAAATCTAAATTTTTTCTAATTATGCGTAAATTTCAATTGTTCTATTATGATCAAATTACAGATAATTCTCATGAGCTAATAACAGGAAGGGATATATAGCTTCATTTGGTTCGAAATTATTTATTTTTACGTAGAGTATCGCAGAACATCGCGAGGCAACCTTCTACTGCCTGTTCACGGTTGCGTAAGGGGCCTTTTCCCCATTTTATCCTTGAAATGCAGAATGAAATGCATTGTAAATAATAAATTACGAGATGTACCGTACTGAATAGATAGTAAATCTAATTCACCAAAGGGCAAAATGATGGCTATGTATGTAAAGAATCATAATAACGCAAGAAGTTGCTGAAGCGGTAAACCTTTTTTCATGCAGTTTTGGCAATTTGTCTTTGTATCATTGAAACTTTCAAATCGTATGATGATGTATAAAAATTCTCTCCTAAGGAGCACATTATCACAGAAAGTCATACAATAACGAATGGAATTATTGCTTCTTTGCGGCTCAGCTGCTGCAAAATGCTGCACAGGTGGGAATAGGCCTGTGAAAATGCTGCTACGTGCTGCGCTGCGAGGCGCTGTTCGATGCTGCTTGGATGGGAATCGGCCTTAATAGTTCCGAGCGTTTCAAAACTTCCCGATTCGATTTTATTTTCCGTATTTTTAATTTATGTTAAAATTTAGTTAATGACACACATTTTCACATGCAATTTGTTCTTGCACAATGTGTTTCAAATACTGAACGGTTTTCGTAATTTTTATTTTTTATTTTCTATGCTTCTTCCTCACTCACCCTATGCAATTGCATATACAGTCCGACTTTTTATAGCCCCCCCCCTGTTAACTTTTGAGCGGTTCGGCATAGAACACTGGGACAAAAACCCATCCAACCATCCTATTTTTCTAAAAGTTTTTTTACAATATGCATTTCAAATGTCAAGTATAATTGCGGATCAGAATGGTACCCTAACCTCGATAACTTTCGAACGGTCTGATGTGAAACAATGGGACATGAAATATATTGAATGGTATTACCGATCCAACATTTTGAGACAAGATGCATTACAATTACACGACGGTTGTCCCCCCTCCCTGTTCACTTTTGAACGGTTCGTCATAGTACAACGGGATCAAAACTATTCTGGATGATATCACTCTTTGAGATAGATGACATCGTGATTGCTCGATAGATGGCGCGGGGGAGGGGGCACATCAACTCAAATAGAATAGGGGGTCAAGGGGCACATCGTTGAAAATATAATTCGATTCTCTTCTATCTATTTTTTTTTGGCAATTATTTTACATGCATTTTAAATTTTGTTATACTTGACATTTCAAATGCATATTGTGAAAAAAACGTATTTACGAAATGAAAAAAAATTATATTTGAAAAGAGAATTGAGTTATGTATCTTTTCAACGATGTGCCACTTGACCCCCCATGCTATTTGAAATAGTTGAGTATGTGTCCCTCCGCACCATCTATCGAGCAATCACAATGACTTTCATTTCAAAAAGTAGTATAGGTGATATCATTCAGAAATGGTTTTTGTCCCATTGTTCTACGTCGAACCGTTCAAACGTCAACAGGGAGGGCTCGCCTCGCGATGTTTTGCGAAACTTTATGTAAAATTGAATCATTTCAAGTCGAATAAAGCTTCCTGCTATTCGCTCATCGAAATTTACGCATAATACTTTCGTTCGACAAACTAAAGCTATTTCCTGGAAATAATACGTCAAAAAAACATATTCACAGAAATTTTCAGCAGTCTTCGACCGCTGCGGAATTAGTCATGCTCTGTGAAAATGCTGTTTGGTATTTTGAGGGGTTGTGAGGGTTAATGTTCCAAGGTAATTAGTTTTTGGTAACGTATAGAAGTTTCGCGGATGATTAGAGTGTGATAGAAAATTGAAAAAAATCTACATTTTTGCGTGATCCAGGACCTCGTAGTTTGAAAGCGAGCACTCGTATATATGAGCTACTAGGCTAACTTCAATTAAAAAAGAGTTTGAAGTTATCTAAGCGATGGGAGAATGAAGCTCAACGAGTTTGATCGCCCGCTCCTGCTTTCCGCCCTGGGACTGACTCCTGGCTGCAAGGCTTTACGCTCAGCTAGTAAGGAAGTTTTCAATGTGAAAATTTCCCTCTTACCTTATCATTTCCAATTATCGTAGCAAGCTCTTGAAATATTGCGAGTTTTCTTGGTTCGGCAAAAAAAAAACAATTTGATTATTAGGTTGATTTCATTACTAGAAATTCCTCTATGTGCTCTACAGCCCCAACTAGTATCAGTCTGTTGGAGTTTCACAGCTCATTGTGGTTTTGAAAGCTATAACTCCGGTGCTTCGATTGTCGGTCTACTTCATTTGCATTTGTGCACTTTTCTAATAATAATCCGGCTACAGATTCTCTGATGCAGTTTTGATGGAAGACTGATGAGTCTTTCTGAGAGAGATATTTAACTCTATACATTCCAATTATAGTCCACAATAACCTTGATCAATTTCCCTTACTTACTATACCGATTTTTCCCCAAGAAGTTTGCTAACCCTGCGATTAACCCAAATACGTTTCTATGCCGAATACATGTTATTTTTTTGGTCCAACATCTAGTCAGTCATTTTCCTTTGTTATTATAATTGAGTTTAATTTCTCCTCAGAATTTATTTCGATAGGATATGGACCTTTATTTAATTTGTTGACATTGACAATGGCTTTATGAGTCGTGTAGTCTCTGTTTATTATTACAGCTTTAGCAGCGTCATGATGAACTATAATTATTTTGGGGAATGCAAGCTTAAACTTGAAAAAACTCTAATGGGAAAACATATGTTTAATTCATTACAAGGTGAAACAAATTATTTTTTGTTTCAGGTGAAATACTAGTCCCAACCGGTGATGCCGTCCTTCACAGCTCGAAGGGCCGCTACCTCAAGTGCCTTGATAACAAAGGAGATACAATTCTTCTAGGAATGGAACAACGAGGAAAATTTTCCGCTTTAGCGCGGGAAGATAATATTAGTGGTGTTCATACAGCGAAAAATATACTAAGTAAACGCCTGCCTATCACCGTTAGGTGAGTCCATAATTCTTCTTTCCTAAGATGTTCTTCAAGAGTTTAATACAGTATTTAGACATATTGCAAAATTGCTCGATGAGGCACAAAGTGAGATTAAAAACAATTATATTTTTTCAAAATAATTTCCGTCACGAAGATTTTTGTAAAATTATGGACCAATGCAACTTTCTGCCAATATCATCTAAAAATCATTTGAATTGGTGAGTGTACTCGAAAAACTAGTATTCTCAATACAAAAATGTTTTTTTTTATTCCATCAGACCCAATATGAATTACCTTTTTATTTGGTTCACTGGGAGGTTTACCATGATAACTTCGAAATTTCCAGAACAATATCAATGAAACAATCGCCTACGTTCCGATAATGAATTTTTCACTACTATTATCAAAAATTATCATTATCAACATAATTTTAATCGGGATAACATATTTTTCTTAAACAAGTGGTTGAAAACGATTTCAATATCGACCAAGGTTATTGATGAAAAACAAACGCTGTACTTTTGGTCGCAATAAATCACTAGGAATTTTTTATGGACTTTGAAGAAAAAATATGTCCAATTCCCCTGTTATAAATTCGTACTTTATGTCGCCTCACTTGGTCGTGAGGGGGTACAATTTCACCTAATTTTTCCAAATATTTAGGGAAATCAAAGGTTACATATCGTGTTTTGCTTGTTAGATGCTCACACAGGTTAGGTTAGGTTTTTTTCGAGTGGAACGATAATCGCTCATTCCGCTGCGACCTCCCCATATATATTATGGCTCGATTCTAATTAGATTACAGTTCACTTCCTCAAGTCCCGCGCTTCTGATGAAGTCGATGATAACGTTCGGTGAAATCTTTTCAGGTCTTTGGGCTCTAGCTGCTCGTAATCCACAAGATGTGCTGTGCTGTTTCTCCTTCATCTTGGCAAAAGTGACACTCAGTAGGGCCGGTTTATGATCCCCAGGTTTTCTCCTATTCAGTTCTAACAGGGCAGCTGTTCTCCTTTTCGAAGGATTTGGTATAAATGCTTTCGCGTGGACTTGTCCCACTGTGTCCAGTCTGAGAACACTTCTTTGGCTATGTTTTTTTATATTCCGAGGAAGGGCTCTGGTCCTAGGAACTCCTTCATAGTACCTCTTTACGCCAGAAGGTCGGTTTTCTCATTTCCTACAAAGCCTTTGTGTCCAGGGACCCATAGCAGACTCATTATAGTGTCCCTGCCTATGCTTCGCAGGGTCTCCATGCATTCCCAAACTTATCTTGATTCTATCTGACTTGATGCCAGAGCTTTCAGTGCTGCTCGACTCCCTGACATGATTTTGATTGATTGATTTTCACTGTTTCGATTCAGTATTTCTTGCAAGCAGAGTTCGATTACATGGACTTCTGCCTGGATTATTAAGGCGAACTGATCTATCATATTTTTATATCCATAATAAATGTATGAATGTTTTTGGGGCACAAGTATTGATAAATGATAATTTCCGTCAATAGTAGTGAGTAAAATTATATATTTAGAAAAGTTTTGTGGCCTACGCACCTTAATCCTTTGAATTTGGCGTTTGTGCCTACGCACCTAAATCCTTTGAATTTGGCGCTTGTGCCATTATGATAGTATCTTTCTCAATCTTGATGTATAAACATTTGTTTTCCTTACAAATTGGGGACACAAACAGAACAACCTCAAAAAAGTATCCATAATATAAACATATGTGTTTATAGCGTTAGAGTATTCAACATACAAGGACATCCAATTATATATAAAAACTCTTATATGAAAAAACATTGACACTTCGATACATATTTATAACTGAAATCATGAAGATTACCTTATTTGTTGCAGTGATTCACAGTTTTTTATAATTTCTGTAATGGATAATATATCACTGTGAACCGCTCGAAGGATCATGAATTGTTTGCACACAGTTGCAATCTGGTACCAAAAAGTTAGTTTCCGATTCCAAAATCCTCAAGAATGTATTTTGAATTTTTTCAATTCAATTAGTAGATATGTATGACATGTAGCTCGCGTCTGAAGTCCCCTCCCCCCACATATTTTCTGAACCCTATAACTTAAAATGATGACCTCTAGGGTAACTGAACTAAGATATATATATATATATATATATTAAGTGATTGGTATTTGGGTTATGCAGCAGACCAATAAGTGTACTCTTTTACACGGATTCCAAGCTTTCGATAATATTTATTATCATCATCAGGGATGCTACAAAATAGGAAGACACAGGAATATATAATAAAGAAAAACAAGACAGTTATAACTTACAGTGTGAGTGAGGTTATTTCTATGTGTCTTCCAATTTTGTAGCATCCCTGATGATGATGATAATAAATATTATCGGAAGCTTGGGATCGGTGTAAAAGAGTACACTTATTGGCCTGCTGCATAACCCAAATACCAATCACTTAATTCGTATCTAGTCAGCAAATATAACTACAAATTCTATATATATATATATATATATATATATATATATATATATATATATATAAAACTCATTTGATTGTAGTCAGTGACGTAATCATTGGAGATATTAAAGTTAATTTCAAATGGGACCATATGGCAAGTCCTACCTTAATCAAAAGTTTGCTCTAACTTTTAAGCGACTCCTACATGATTTAAATATTTCCTGAATAGTGATAATCTAATTTAAAATGTGCAATACTCAAATATCTTGGAGAAAACTTTCAAGTGAGGTGTTTCTTGCTTTATCATCCCATTCAATATTAACTTTTTAAATGGCGCTAAACCTTACTTCAGTTACCCAAAAGTTCATCAATTTAAGTTTTATGGTTCAGAATATATATTTATTGGATTTCATATTACAGAACTAAACCCATAAACAATATTTTGTTGTTATGAAGGAGAAGTACTTTCCCCTACAAATCTCCAGAAGGAATAAAATAGTCTAATTCGGAGAAATGCCACTAAGAAAGAGTTGTAGGTTATTTCATGATAAAGGTAGTCGACCCGTGACTTTTCTTATGGAGTAACGGTGGTGTCCTATCTTCCTATTAATAGTACCACGTCTCTATCAAAAACGAAATGAAGAGAATTTAAAATGAATAGATTAGATCTATATAGATTTATTTTGGTCAGTGGAAAAACTTTGGTCATGATATTTGGATATAACATTTGATAATGTATAATTTTTATGTAATATATAATTTCCATATTGATTGAGTAATTTCTCGATTATATCAAGAAATGGATCCGTCTGCGGAATATGTATTATTATAATAATTTTACTTCCAATAATAGATAGGAATCAATAACAAACACAGGTTGATGCTCCTTTATCATTGAGACTCGAGTTGAAATCCAATGAGTATGTGGAAAAGAAGGAATCAGAACATCAAAAAGGTTATAAAAAAATTGTTTCCACTTCTTTAGGAGAAGTGATCACCCAAAGTTCAAGGGTTGCCTTTGAAACATCAATATTTTTAATGGAATGGATCCTAGAGATATTGATGTTTCTCCAAGATACAATGTTGAAAATACTCTTCAATGTCATATTTTCTCACATATCCAAGTTATTCTACTCTTTCTGACTCTTTCAGCTTCAATATTTTTTTTAATGTCAAAGTTTCTTACTCGAATTTATTTCCTGCATTTAGAAAAAACAGACTTAATTTGGGATATTCTTATACCTTTTCTCTATCACTTCGAATGTTCGTTGCAGATTAGTTCACGGTACCGCTCCGAGAGGACTCAAAAGCCCTAATCACTTCGTCCCCGAGCTGCGGTTGCTCTCTGTTTTCGAAGAGGAACACATCTTTGCTCTACCATTACAGAAGGACACTCACAGTGTCACTGCACTTCCACTAGCTGCCCCCTTGAAACTTCTTAGGACAAGAAATGACGAACAGTTGAAGGGTATGGTGGAGTTCAACAGACTGGTGGAGAAGTGCACAAAGCTGGCCGCTGATGTGGCTGACAGAATACAGGTGCTGGATGGGAAATTAGGAGAGTCCAAGAAGCAGTCACCAACACAAGAGCTGAAGAACGGGTGAGTTTATTTAACCATTGTATTTCGATTAAATCTAATGAATAATAACATGGGGAAATCAAGATCAGTTTATACGTTGGAACATTTCTAAGTTTTATTGTGTGAAAATATGTATGATGTATGATGAATATGAATAAGATGATTTTCATCACTTTGCAGTTCTCTCAACAGTATCTTATGATTTCAAACAGGATTTAAAAACCAATTAAACTGTCATAGATTTAGCAACATTTGGCGACGATAGTCTGTCATCAGCTTCAGTTAGTTACTGGTTTCGTGAATTCAAACGTGTGTGTACTTCAGATCATGAACGGAGGCCTGTAGTGGCTGTTTGTTCTGAGAATATCAGTGCTGCAGAAAAGTAATTGCGAAAAAATGGCATATCACTGACAAATACATTCAAGTAAAACTCATCTGATCATATATCTGCAGCATATAGTCAATTCAACACAAACCTATAGATGTGAGGAAGCTGCAAGTCAGTGGATTCCACATTTGTTGGCCAAAGAATAAGAAGTACGATAAGAAGTACGATTAGAAAAATTCGACAGAGAATCTTCAGAACAGGTATTCAATTGATTTGTTGAAAATATAAACAGGATGTTCATAAAATCAGATGTGGAATCATCTGCGACTGAAGTAGTTGTTTTCTATTAGACATTCACAAAAAATCACTTCATTTTAATCGTGGATTTTTCAATTCACAGAGAAATCTTTCTATCAATATTCAATTGAGAATGTTTCCCTTTTCAACAGGTATTCAATGATATTATGTCATGATTACTATATAATCACAACTTCGAGATACAACGATAATGAATTTATTTGAATATTTGAAAATCAGGAGAATCCAGCAAAAAGTATTTGCAATAAAACGAGAAACAGAAACTGTTTGTTGTTTCATTCAGTTTCGATAGTAGTAATTCTTTCTGAAGATCGTGAAACTATCAATTCCGCTTGGAATACAGAAGTTTGCTCAAGTTATAATATTACTCTGCATACAGCGGCAACATGCTGAATTTTTCACAAGAATCCGGAGACCAATTGATCATCCACTACACATTCCATATCTTGTCACCACCGTCTTTTTTTGTTACCGTTGATTAGGTAATTCATGTAACTCATATTTAAAGGCCAATTAAACTTTTTTAGATTTATCAACATTTGGCGACGATAGTTTTTCATTAGCTTCAGTTAGTTACTGGTTTCGTGAATTCAAACCTGGGTGTATATTAGATCATGAACGTAGACCTGTGGTGCATGTTTGTTCTGAGAATATCAGTGCTGCAGAAAAGTAATTGCGGAAAAATGGCATATCATTGACAAATACATTCAAGTAAAACTCATCTGATCATCTATCTGCAGAACAGTCAATTCAACACAAACATATAAATGTAAGGAAGCTGCAAGTCAGTGGACTCTACATTTATTGGTTAACAAAATAAGAAGTACGATGTAGGTTGATCTTAGAAAAATTCGACAGAGGATCTTCAGAACAGGTATTCAATATAATTATGTGATGAATCCTATATAATCACAACTTCGAGATACAACGATAATGAACTCATTTGGGTGTTTGAGAATCAAAAATCCAGCAAAAAGTATTTGCAATAAAACGAGAAACTGTTTGCTGTTTCATTCAGTTCCGATAGTAGTAATTCTTTCTGAAGATCGTAAAACTATCAATTCCGCTTAGAATACAGAAGTTTGTTCAAGTTTTAATATTACTCTGCATACAGCGGCAACATACTGAACTTTTCACAAGAATCCGGAGACCAATTGACCATCCACTACACATTCCATATCTTGTCACCACCGTCTTTTTTAACCGACGAAACCAAAAAGGAGGAGGTTCTCTATTCGACCCGTATATTTTATGTTTTTCCATCATATTTTTTTATGTATGATCACGCATAACTTTTTACTGAGGCGTCCGATTCCGATAATTTTTCTCTCAGTGGCCAGGGTGTACTTCGACTTTGGTCCCATTTGAATTTGAAAGATGAAATCCACCCCTAAGGGTAGCGAAATGAAGGATATTGATCACTCACCCTCTGAATTCTGGTCCGTTAACCGATTCTATCAGGGGTTATTCGATTTGGATGATTCTTTTTTTAATAGATAGGGTATACCTTATATTTGGAGTTCAAAAGGAATTAGCCACCCTTACGGGTAGAAAAATAGGGCATAATTGATTTTTCACTTGTGAACACACACATACGTAGTTGACAATGACAGATCGCTACTGACATTATTCTTGTTCCGTCAAAATCAGTATATTTTATGAGAGGATGGAATGATATTCAAAGTAATGAAATAAACTAACCAGAACAACGAAAATAATTTATATTACAACAAATAGTAAAAGTAGATAATCATATTATTTAACTGGTAATAGTTGAAGTAAGGTGGGTAAGTAAGTATTTTGGAAGTAATCAAAAAACAAGTAGGTAGTAATTGGTAGATTTTAGCCACAAAAAATTGAAAAATGAAAACTTTTTAACAAAAAATTAAACCGACGAAATACGGAACAAAAAAAGTAAAAATAATAAATTTTTATACAAAAAACCGATTATTAAAGAAAAAATGTAAAACCCTAGTTACAGATTGAGCCTAACTGATGAAAGTAACTGATTTTGAGTCGGCGCCAAACAAACTAGCAATTGAATTAGGTGAAGCGTAAAATGATGGCAGCGGATGCACGGCTGCGTTTTGATGACTTCTTTCATAGATAATGATCTTCGATAATTGTTTGTTTGGCGCCGACTCAAAATCAGTTACTTACATTAGTTTAGGAGCTCAATTATCATTTAGACTAAGAAGGTTTATTTTATTTTTTGCTTTTCAGTTGATTTTTTCGTCGGTTTGATTTTTTTAAATTTGTTACCACTGATTAGGGAATTCATATAATTCATATGTTATAGCAGTGCTGGATTTACGTGATATTTCGAAGATGGTTGGGAAAACTATGATTTTGTCACCCTCGGAGTTTAGAAATAGCAAGTGTTGAATATTTTGAAACTAACCACTGAAGATAAGTCTCGTACTAATTTTAGTTCTTTGAATTTTTTGCTTCAGCGGTTTTTTAAAAATCATATTTGGAAGGATAGTCTCTTGACTGGACTAGTTGAATGAAAACTTCGAGATTGGAAATAAACTATAAAAAAGATATTCCTTAAGGTTGCAGTCATGAAGAAACGGCCGATGAGATGAGAAAAACTCTTGTTTGAATTGTCAGGCTTTCGAAAAACAATATTTTCATTCTCAAGACATTTGTAAAGTGAAAAAAACAATGTGATAACATAGGAAACACATAATATTTGTAAAAAGAACTTACTAAGTTGAGGTTTAAGTATAAAAGTTGCTGGTGCAGTTTATTTTTTGGATGTTGCACAATTAAAAAACCATATGACAGCAGAAGTTTGTTACCAAGCTTCGTGTATGAACATTCAATCAAATAACGGTTGAAAACTAACAGAACAAGAAGTTGATGAAGTGACCGGCCACATGGTTCAGTCATCACTGACAAGTATGGCTGTAAGAGGACATGGTGTCACCTGTCAAATGCCATCACTCATCTGTCATGGATGAAACATGTGTTCTGTCATCTTTAAAATTTTTCAAAAAGAAATTAAATTATGGCGGGTTATTTGAATAAGTAGAAATATTTGCAATTCTATTATTATCGAGTTTGAGTAAATAATTATAAATGACACTAAGGTCTGAGATGTCAGACCTTTCGTTCATACTATTGGTTTATTAATAATGAAAACCATTTCAAGGAATTTCCTTCTTTGGAAATTGTTCTTCATTGATAAAATTGTATATAAACTGGCAATGGTATAAGTAGTAGTATAAATAATGAATAAAAAAGAAATTCCCTTAACTGAATTCGAAATGTCGAATGTCATATACAGTATTCCGTGTCTTAACTGTGAAAAATTCATATCGGTCAAACTAGTAGGAATTCAACTGGACGCATAGCCTCTCACAAGAGTGATTGCAACCTCAGCAAAAACAGTTGTGCTCTAGCTGAACATAATATTAACCCATCAATCTTAGCAATGGAGAACAATTATCATAAAAGGCATTTTCTTGAAATGGTTTTCATCAATAATAAACCTAATAGTATGAACCAATGGTTTGACATCTCAAATCCAAGTATCATTTATAATTATTCACTCAAACTAGATAATAATTGAATTGCAAATATGTCTACTGTTTCAAATGACCCACCATAATTGAATTTCTTTTAAGAAAATTTCAAAGATGACAGAACACATGTTTCATCCATGACAGATGAGTGATGGCATTTGACAGGTGACACCATGTCTACTCCAGTTCCTCTTACAGCCATACTTGTCAGTGATGACTGAACCATGTGGCCGGTCACTTCATCAATTTCGGTCACTTCATCAATTTCTTGTTCTGTTAGTTTTCAACCGTTATTTAATTGAATGTTTATACACGAAGCTTGGTAACAAACCGAATATGTTGTAATATGTTTTTTTAACATTCAAAAAATGAAGTGCACTAGCAACTTTTATACTTTAACCTCAACTTAGTAAGTTCTTTTTACAAATATTCTGTGATTCCTATGTTATCACATTGTTTTTTTACTTTACAGATGTTTTGAGAATTAAAATATTTTTTTTCGAAAGCTTGACAATTTAAACAAGAGTTTTTCTTATCTTATCGGTCGTTTTTTCAAATTTGAAGTTTATATATATATATATATATATATATATATATATATATATATATATATATATATATATATATATATACACATATTTATATATACACCAAACCAAGAACAAACCGTTTTTTACGTAAATATAATAATTTTTCGACGAATTGGGCTCTATGAATGCACTTGGATTAGTATTGAAGTATGGTGCTGCATAAAAAAGCACTTTTTACAAGATAATAATTTCGAAAGATTGAAATGCATATATTTGTTGAATTTGATAATAACAATAATCTTCATTATCCTCAGGAAACAAGTTTATGATAGGGATCGCAATCTATTGAAAATATAAATCTCAAATTGATTGCATTAGAATTGAATCGGAGAATAAAATAAAAGTTTACCAAATGTTTCTTCGGGTGAATTTTGGGTAGGTTGTTTTAAATTGAAGATCCATTACATAAAATTGTTTTTTCCCCAAAGTTCGTGGTTTATTTGTGATGAGATTGAAGTGCCTAGTTTGCTTATTATGAAGTGAATCAGTAGTATTCTGAAGATTTAATTATTGATGACAGAATGTGTGAATACACAAATTTTCATTTATATAATAGGCTGATATCCAGTGGATCATTTGGAACATATAAATGGAAGTAGTTCCAAAAATGTAATATGAAAATACATTTGAAAACTTTTGTTCGATAAAGATTTCGGTGATCATGAATCCGAAATATTAGCGGCATTTCTCAATACTATATAACGTGATTTTGAATAGATTTTACCAACATCAATCATTTTCAGATGTTCCGATGGGATATAATGTTGAATACAATACAAAACACTGATCGCAGGAGATTTTTTTTTTTCGAAGACGTTCAGTATTGCTTTTTTGTAACAGCTCATAGATATATAATCGTAAAAACTTGGTTGTTTCTGAATGTTCAATATTTTTTCCATTGTAGGATTTCTGACGATTTATGTTTTTGTTTTTGATATAAACATATTTGAAGAGTTTTCAATATCAAGGCTGAGTTTATGATTGTTCAACCAATATGAATTTATTTTGAACGGTATCAATATTCTTTGGTAACAAATCAAATTTGTATTTTTCCATTATTTTTTATGTAATTTATACTTTGAAGTTGATCACAATAATCCAGAGTTCCTCAACTTGATGAACTTCAGTGGTCCCCCAATGCTTGGTTGGTCTAGTTTGTGAAACATATCCAGTAAGTTTTTCGAATCGACTTACACATCTGTTTGATAGTTTCATATTTTTTTCATCGTTGTGCTTTTGTAAAATGCCTCGAAACTGCGTTAATTGATACTATATCACAGCTTCGGTAATAATCTATAAAGTGACTAATGCCAAAAGTTTGTTTCATTAATATTCTCGAATGTTATTTGCGAAAAACTCTTAGTCATACCCCACAATGTTAATATTTCTATTAAACAGGGATGGTATATGTTTCGGACTTTTTTTTTGTCTGAGGGGAGGGAATCTTGCATAAGATCTCGGTCTTCCCGCAATGTCGGATTCTTACCGGCTAAAAACCTCTCCTCCATTCGCATCTCCCACTGGTACCGCTCTCGCATTACTTCAATGGTGGTGCATATGTCTGACGTTGTCGACTACTCTCTCTCTCTATCATCTTTTTCTTTGTTTTCGATTATGTACCTTATAATCTTGTATGCACTTCTCCACCCTTCCTCACCTGAGATCAGAGACGCCATCATACTCTCTGCTTCAAAAAGTACACCCGTTTCAGTTTGGTATCCTTGGCGAATCACTTCCCATCTGTGACAAGCAAACAAAGTGTGTTCCGCGTTATCTTGTTCTCCACAGTATGGACAGTCTTCAGATTATGCTCGCATGCGACCAAAGAGGTACTTCCTGAAGCACCCATGTCCACACAACGCCTGTGTCGTGAAGTAGTCGACTTCTCCATATGGCCTGTTTGTCCATTCCTGCATACTTGGTATCAGCCTGTGCGTCCATCTACCATATTTACCGTTAGTCCATTTTCTTTGCCATTGTGCCATGAGATTCATTCTGGCGATAGGTCCGACTACTCCTCTGTACTTTTCGTCTCTTTCTATAATTAGAAGGTCGATGGGAGGTACTTCAGCGATTACTCCGGCTGCTTCTGTTGAGATAGTTCGGTATGCAGAGCATATCCTAATACACATTTTGCGTTGGATACTGCTAAGTTTCGACACTAGTTTCTGGTTGCTTGCAGCTGTATGCCAGGCTAGTGCACCATACAGCATTTGGGAATGGGCTACACTCAGAAGCAACCTTCTCTTGGATGCCCTTGGTCCTCTTACATTTGGCATAAGTCCAGAGAGAGCCACCACTGTCCTCTCCACATATGTTTCGGACCTAAAATGGTGGCTGATGATGGACGTCAATAGGTTCGAAACATGTACCATCCCTGTTTAAATGGAAATGAACATTGTGGAGTATGACTGAGAGTTATCTTGAAACCTGTGATATAATATCAATTAACGCAGTTTCGAAGCACTTCACAAAAGCCCAGCGATAAAAAGAATGTAACAATCGAACAGATGTGTTAGTCGATTCGGAAACCTAAATAGATATGGTTAACTGACTAGACTGACCAAGCATTGGAGGACCACTTATGTCCATCTAGTTGAGGGACTCTGGAGTATTGTGATCAACTTCAAAGTATAAATTACATGAAAAATAATGGAAAAACACAAATTTGACTTGTAACCAAAAAATATTGATGAGTCAAAAATTAACTCATATTGGTTGAACAATCATAAACAATCATATTGAAAACTCTCCAATTGTTTTTTCAAAAAGAAAAACAAAAATTGTCAGAAATCCCACAATGGAATAAATATTGATCATTCGGAAACAATTTTTTTTGCGGATAAGCCATATTGAATATCTTCGAGAAATAATATCTCCTGGGATGAGTGTTTCGTATCGTTTTCAACATTACATCCCATTGGAACATCTCAAAATGATTTATGTTGGTTTAATTCATTCAAAATCACAGTATGTAGTATTGGGAAATACCGCTAATATTTCGGATTCACGATTACCGAAATCTTAATGAAACAAAAGTATTCAAATATATTTTCTTATTACCTTTTCGGAACTACTTCCATTTATATGTTCCAAATGATCCACTGGATATCAGCTTATTATATAAATGAAAATCTATCATTCACACATTCTGTCATCAATAATAAAATCTTCACTAGTCCATACGATTGATACACTTCATAATAAGCAGTAGGCACTCAATCTTATCACAAATAAAACACGAACTTCGGAGGAAAAACAATTTTATGTAATGGATCTTCAATTCGAAACAACCTACCCAAAATTAATTCAAAGAAATATTTGGTAAACTATGATTTTATTCTTTAATTCAATTCTAATGCAATTAATTTAAGATTTATATTTGTGTTTTCAATAGATTGAGATCCCTATCATAAACTTGTTTCCTGGGAACAATGAAGATTATTGTTATTAACAAATTCAACAAATGCATACATTATAATCTTTCGAAATTATTATCTTGTAAAAAGTGCTTTTTTATGCAGCACCACCGTTCAAGACTAATCCAAGTGCATTCATAGAGCCAAAATATGTCTGGAAATAAATATTTCCGTAAAAATGCGTCTTTCCAGGTTTGGTGAATAGTTTATTCGATAAAAACCACGTAAACAAGTTTTTGAAAACGTTTTGTGTTCGTCTCAGCGGTAGGAGATCATTTTTGCGTTCATTTTGATGGCCGCATCATTTCAAAATATTCTTTAACTCAACATAATTCACAGAATAGCTGTTAAATACAGTGGACAATTGAAACAGTGATTCATGGTGACATTTCGGTCCTTTCTGCAATAAAAGAAGTCTGTCATTATTATATAAGTTATAGCTTCTATGTATCCTATTTATATATTTGGAATAATCGTATTGAGTTAATTTTTATTTTTGGGATACAAGTTGAGTTGTAGTGCCTTTTTAGTTTTTTTGATATGAAAATTGTTTCACTCAAGGTCATGGCTCGATCTGCGAGTCCAATGGTAACGGACTTGTTTTGTGCGTTTGGGTGGTGGGATAAAAATTAAAAATTTTCCTTGGCCATTTTTTGTTGCTATTTAAATATTTTTAAAAAATTATATCAATTTTAATTCAAGGTTTTCAATTTTTTCATTTTTTGGGTTGGGTGAAATATTTAATTTGGGGTTTTTGGAAAAATGCTAAATGTGATTTCCCCTTGTTTTTATTTTTTTAAAAAAGTAAAGGGCTAATTCTTGGGACAAAAAAAACTCTTGGTTAAACTTTTTAATTTGAGTGTTTGGTTTCATTAGGGGGGTTTAATCAGGTTAAAAAAAATCGGTCTCTGTTGAAACTGATTTTTGGGGGTTTTTTTTTTGAAAAAAAAAGTTTTATTTGATTTCCAATTTTCATAAAAACCGTTTTTTTTTTTTTTAAAGCTTTTTTTTTTTAGGGCTAGTCCGGCCCCATGTTTTTGGTGAAAATGAAAATGCGGGCCCCCAGAAAATTTTGTGAAAGTAACTTGCCCTTTTCTTTCGGGCCCCTTTTTCTTGTTTTATCATAAAACCCCCCAAAAACCAATATAAAAATTTTTCCCTGATAAACCATCCAAACAAAAAAGAATAAAAATAAACCCATAACCCATTTTTAGGAACCCAAAGGGAAAATTAACTTCCCTGTGGGCCCTAATTAAAAATCCCTAATTTCAAATGTCAAAAAAAATTAAATTCTAATTTTAATTCCACCTTTGCAAAGTGAGATTGTTTTTTAAAATTTGGGTCATTTCTTCCGGTTTTCCTGATGATCGTGGAAGCGTGAAATAGATTTTCGTCGACAAAAAGTATTGAAGACCTAGTGAATGCGATGCCTCCCTTTGCCTCAGTGTTACGAATGATTTCTGGTGAGTACTCTCTTTTGGAAAACATTCTTCTTTGCCTCATTAATCTTCATGAGTTCTTAATTAAGACTGAAATAGAAAATAAAAACCTATCTGAATTAAAAGGCAAATTTTCAATTCCAGATTTTTCTTCTGAGTCAGGATCTTTTCAGAATATCTATCAGATGTAGTTCAATGTCCAGCGGGGGCTTTTAGCAGGGGAAGTAGTTGTTTTCTTTTAGACAACAAAAAACTAACTTCATTTCTATCGTGGGGTTTTTCAACCCAGAAAAATATTTCTATTCAATATTCAATTGAGAATGTTTTTCCTTTTTAACTCCCCCTTTGATTCTGATAATGCTTCGGGCCCTTTTATATCCCCATGGTCATTAAATTCTATTATGAGCACCGTTTCGTTTTATCAAGAAGTATATTGAGACCTACGGCACCTTTTCCTGGATTATTTCCCTTTTAGGGCCTCAGCATTTTTCTGCAACTATTCTGTAATGTTGGGTAGGAGTTCTTCACTTCGGGTTTTCCTCAGCTCCCGGATCTCGCACCGATATCACCGGGGGTTTACCGTGTCTTTCACCGTTTTTTTGTAGGTCGGCGTAGCTGACGTTGGGGAGGATTTCAACGAGAAAATGCACCCTCCTCCGTTTTTCTCTGCTTGAGATAGTGTTTGTCTATACCGTTCAGTGACTGGTTCCAAAGGAATTCTAGTGCTCTACAAACAACAAGTTTGGTGATTTCCGTTTCTCCGGTATAGCCAGTTTTCTATACTTTTGTTGCAGCAAGTCTGGTTTTTACGGTCTTAAAATGACCTTTAGAATATTCTAGTAATAAGATTTTGTTAACATCTCTGTCTGGGCATAATTACAAAAATATTAGGGCTAGTTTTTTTTTACTTTAGTTTTCTATCTACAGAAGTTTGACAAGTGCCTGATGAAACCAAAATGGTCACTATACATATTATAATATTGACCACGGTGTAGGAAATGTGTCTATTAATGAATCAATAGTCAATTCGAGATGAACTGCCCTAGATGCAATACAGCAAAACATACATAATGAGATTCATGACTCTTAGCACATCGGCGATGACAAAGAGTAATTTTGAATGGACAACAGAAATATATGCCGTATGGGAAAAAGGCTCAACCTGAGGAATGGGTATAGAGGGTTAGTTACCCATAGAAGTTTGAAGATATTTTGAGAATGTTCGAAAACCTATAAAACATTTTGGAAGGATTTTTGTAGCTGAACTTTTTGGGGCTGAAATCCTATATCTCTGGGATAGTATATATTGCAACATTTGTAATCTTTGATGGAGATATAGGGTATGAGTATATTCAATGATAAATATGGTGAACATATCGGCCCCGGGCAATAATACTGAATGTTTGAATAAATTAAGCTACACCTCAATACTTAAAAGTATATTATCATCAATAAACAGGTTTCCTTTGTAAAAAACTCATTAATGTTGTTTCTCAACTTCTTAGAAACATGCTTGATTTTGGGTAAATCTGGAAAGACATTGGAGAATTGATTCATATCAGATAAAATCAAAATATCTGTGTTTCGAGAATGAAGGTGTCTACAATTATGGATGAATTTGAAAATATAGTTCACTAGGCATTTAATTTAAAGAGACGAAAAACGCTGTGGAAATGTTCAAAAGGTGGAATTTCAGTTATAGTTGTCAGAATGATAGCCCGTTATCCATCACAAATATTGAAATCATCAGGTATATTGAAAATATTTTGAGACTCAACCATGGGAGCCCCGCTTCCCATAAGTTTCCATAATGAACCAAACCAAAAAAGATCTCTAGATGCTGGATTATCATGTGAAAGCATATGATGACATAAATAAGGAGTCATTTTTGTTCTGAATTTGAATAACACGATTTGGGACAAAAGTTTTCCATTCATGTGGAGAGCTCTTTAACCACACCAAGACAACAGTTGAATCAGAGTACGTGGAAATTCTAGTCATTTCAAGTTTATCAATGGGAGTTGCTTGACGAATGACAGTGATTCAGACAAAAATTTCTATCTATGTATCAAGATTTTTCTCGAAGGATAAACGCGTGATTTTGCTCATATGAGTCGAGAGAGACTTCGAGGTATACTACAGCATCGTAACCCTTTTCAAATGCGACACGAAAACCGTGAAAATCGCAAACTTTTACTTTTGGAATGTGAAGAGTTATTTGAAAACTAGAAAGTACATCAACATCCGACTTTAATTTCGACCACATATTTTTATTCTTTTCTCAAGGAGAGCTATCCTGGTCAAGGCTGATGGTCTTTAACGTCAGAATCAAGAAATTGAAAAAAATAATGATTGGTGTGAGAAATCCCAACGGGTCAAACATCCTGACGAGTTCAGAGAGGATAGTCGAATTGGAACAAGGTTAGTCAAGAATTTGAACATGATTGCCGAAGGTATCCGAAGAGAAATTCCATTGAGGGGTTGCAAAGAACCTTGAGATTTTTTATACTTTCGAAATCGAAATCACAAAGCCATAATTCTTGAGAATATGAGAAACCTCGGGAAATTGACGATCTTTTTGAGGAAGTTGACGTATAGTACGCAAATCATAAAAGAGGCCAGAATCCACATTTGACGTACGCCTGGAGATATATTGTGTAAAGGTTAAATTTCAATAAAATCTTAATAAAGTCGGGCTGAAGTTTTAATCTTACTAAAAGTGTACCATTGAAAAAAAATTATTGGAGCATTTTTAAGAACATCAAAAACGAATCCAAATTTTTGTGTCGAAATATCAGATTTTCAGAATCCACATTTGACGTACGTCTGCCTAGAGATATATTGTGTGAAGGTAAAATTTTAATAAAATCTCAATATAGTCAGGCAGCAGTTTTGTGCCTACTTAAAGTGTATCATTCAAAAAATATTATTGGAGTATTTCTAAGAGACATCAAAAACGAATCCGAATTTTGTTGTTGAAATATCAGGTTTCAATACTCATTGATGAGGGATATAAAGAGTTTTATTTCTGGGTAAACCATCAGTGATTAGTTCTATATAATTATAAGCTGAATTGTCTTGCATAAAATCGCAATATTGTTGATATAATGATATAATTGGAATGTTAGTCTATTAAAGAAACACCCGAATAAAAAAAGTAAGATTCTGATTCCTTGAAATGCAACAAAAATACGTAACGACCTGATGCATCACAATATCTTGTTGAGTCATACTTTTGTTTCAGACTCAACATCGTCAGAGTTTCCTGGGCAAATGTTGGGTACTTGTTGCCTAAAGTCCAATAGACGTATTTATAGATAGAGCAAACGAGTGAATAAGTTTGAGTGGTGATTAAGCCAATGTTACACAAAAAAATCCATCCAAATAAAGTATCGAGAGCTATAGTATGATTAGATATTTGTGACTGTAAAGTTCCTTTCAAAATTATTGCGAAAACTACTTCGCCCCGAAGAATATCAATAGGTTGTGAAATATTGAATGTGGGATAAGCTGGATGAATCAAATGATTTGGGGTGATTTTCCTCAACAACAGAAACATATTTTTGGCAAATACTGATTCAATCGTACAAGTAATCCTATGTAAGGGATGTAAACTAAGTTGCCCTATGCCTCGAATTTCAAGTGGTAGAGCATCACCCGAAATGCCTATGACCATTTGAGAGAAAAACAATTATTTTGGCTACCAGTATTCAAAAGAGCGATAACTTTTTGGTAGGAACCTCGATTATCGAGTACCTACATCCATTATTGTAGTGGAAAGGAGTACAGTTCTACATAGTTTTGAATCCGTAAGCTAATTAACATTGGACAATTTCACTTCAATAGAGTCAGAAGGTGTGAATTTCTATGTGTCGGAGAATTGACTGAGGATATTGGAATATATGAAGGCAAAGCATTGAGAAAGTGCAAAAGAGTATGATGCTTACCCAGTATTGAAGAAGTCGACAAATAATTTTAAAAGTACAGTTTAAAGGCGAATGTTACAAAAAAAATCTCAAATTGAAATGAAATATCGTTAGGCCTAATGCCAATGCGGCAGTGACTGAAAGATCCGAAAGATTGAAGGTTGAAGCTTGAAGGGGATATTTTGAACACTAATATTATTCTATACGTATCAAATCCCACAGCTATTGGACAATATCCACAAAGAAGCACTACATTTGGTTGACAATATCATCTTGACCAATTCGCTCACCACTCTAGAACATCCAATAAAAGTATTGTTTCAGATATACTTCTCCTAGATCATTCCACCTTGAGCAGTGTCTGTCAGACAAGCTGGCAGACTCGGTTAGTCTATCCTTACATTGTTGAGCTTGGAACATTCCGAACATCGTTTTTTATCAGGAATCATTTTTTAATTCACTGCCTCGAAACATTCAAATAAAATGTCCATAACTATCGTTTTTCCATATCCACTCCTCAACATAATGCAAACATTTGATTTTCAGCAATCTAATGATAATGCGGGGTCGCGTTATGCTCCAACCTCAAATTCTGTTATCAAATGGCCCTGAGCAACTTACAGCAACTATACTCAATCACACATTCTGGAAAAACATCATTTTATTTGAAATTCAGTGAACAGGTAATCAATTCAACACCCAGAGGGGGATTACTTTCACCTAATTCATTATTCGAGTTGGCTGACGAACATAATTGTGTTCAATGTGTTCTAGTTCCTGTTGTTCATGTCAAGGTTGAACTGGGTAGGTACATCTTTCAATAGCGTTTATTTCTGCTCGGAAAATGCTTGGAAAATTGCCCATGGGTTTGCGATACCTTAGTTACTTTGGGGGACTTGGATTTGTCTGTGTAACATATTGTGTTTTCTTTCAGTGTGTGTATTTATTCTATGCTATACTCTTTTATAAATTAGCTGGGATTTATTTAAGCTCAGTTTTTTATGATTCCATCTGTTGGTATATTACACGTTCAGTAGGAAGGTAGTCCCATTTTTCTTTGTCTGACCTTCACCAACCTGAGAAATCCTTACGCAGGCTCTTTCCACTACGTTGTCAAGAAGCGTGAAGTCTAGTATGGGTGCTTATGATCCAACGTCATGCGAGTTAGAGGAAATAAGATTAGGGGTTTGGAAACTGAAACTGGAAATACTCGATGATGTTTCTAATTCTGTAAACAATGATAAGGGTCCTATTGAGAAAAATAAACAGAGAACCTGGAAACGATGGAGGATGACCAAAGAGAAAAAATGGCTCGCATGGAGCGAACATACTGCACAAACATTTTGTCGCGGAATACTCTCCTCAAAACTAAACAGTCCTCCTCCATGTTTTATGATATTGTTTCTCAAAACGTTCGATTTCAACGACGTTTCGACAGACGAGGAGGCCAAGAAATTTATTTGGCAATTGTTCATTTACATTTCAACAATAACCTTATATTTCTGAGAAAAGACATGATTATTTTATTATTAGGAGTATCATGGGTGTGGAAACAGATACGGTTTTATCAGCCATTGTTTTCGATTTGGCAACATCGCGCGTCCTATCGTATCTACGCGAGAATTGAAGCCGTTCGACGTTCCCAATCAGTTGCTCACGTCTTCAGCATCTCATTATATGAACTGAGCAGATAATAAAAATATGTGAGCTGATGCAGTGGCATATGATGTGGATATTATGTTTTATAAATAGGCGATAATTCGTATTTTGAAAGGCATTCTGGGTGGATAGGGAATAACAACCATTTCTGAAGGCAGAATCGTTTGCAGGGCCGTAGGGAAAAAGTTGAGAATTTTCGAAAAACAAAACATATTTTCCGAACAGACCGAACTATCACACTAGGGGTGGGTGAATAATATCTACATTAACTTCCAGCTTTGGTTTTCGGAAACAAAAATCAAATTTCACAAACAGAGCGATGTGTCACACTCTGAGTGGGTAGATAATGTCTATACAACCTCCTTTTTTCAGTTTTTGAAGACATATTCGTTTGTAGGGCCGTAGGAATAAAGTTGGGTATTTTCGAAAAAAAATTAAATCCATATTTTCCAAACGACGCGATGTATTCTACACTGATCTACACAACCTTCTTTCTTGAGTTTCTGGAGAAAGATTCGCTTATAGGGCCGTAGGAAAGAAGTTGATAATTAAAAATAATAATATTTTCCAAACAGAGCGATGCATAATACTTTGAGTAGGTAGATTATGTTTATGCAACCTTCTTCGTAGAAAAAAAAATTGATATTTTCGTAAAAAAGTTATATTTACACAGCGTCAATAATTATCTGAATGAAATATAATAAAAATCCGCAAATTCCATAATCGAGTCGCGTAAACGACCAAAAATATGTGAGTCAGAAAACAACAAAACCACCAACCTTGAATTAATTTTGTATATAGGTTGAGAATTCGTCACAGACACAAAAATATAAAGAAATTCTCAAAAATAAATAACTATATCTCTTTTCAGGGACATAATATTGTAGTTGGAATGATTAAAAAAGCCAGAGGCAGAATGTTTGGAACCTTACCTCATACCATTACCCCAAGATTGAATCAGCAAAAATATAAAGAGAATTCAAGAACTAAAAATTTATATATATATATATATATATATATATATATATACATATATATATATATATATATATATATATATATATATAGGTGTAACTTCTATAATTTTTTGCATTTTATATATATATATATATATATATAACGGAAGAAATCCACTATCCGCCTACAGCTGTTTCATGGTTTTTCAATCATCAGGACGGCTTGTGGTCTTCCTCCAATTCGTACCAAATCTCTCAGTATGCTAATACCGGCAAATATAAAAATGTGAAATGCACAAAATTATAGATGTGACATCTATAATTTTTGGGGTGAAGCTTATACCTAATGACGTGGAATTCAATGACTAGAAATTTCGTGCAACATTGATAGGTCACCAACAGATGTCAGTATAGGTGTCAAATCTATAATTGTGTGCATTTCACCGATAGGTATTAGCACTCTGAGAGATTTGGTACGAATTCGAAAAAGATCATAAGCCGTCCGGATGATTGGGAAACCACGAAACAGCTGTAGGCGGGTGGTGGCTTTCTTGGAATCGAAACAAATCTCACTTTCTTTCGTTATTCGTTTTGCGTTACTCTGAACGCACTAGAAGTACGACTTTTGCTGTCGTGGATTGGCCTATACTGACATCTGTGGGTGACCTATCAATGTTGCACGAAATTTCGTGTCATTGAATTCCACGTTATTAGGTCTAAGCTTCACCTCACAAATTATAGGTGTTACATATTTTATTTTGTGCATATATATATATACAGTGAGGACGTAAAAAGTCTTCCCACCCCCTTAACTTCTGAACGGAACAAGCTGTCGAGGTCGGGTAGATTTCAGGTAAAAAAGTATCACTTTTTGGCATGAAAATGATTGTGGTCACGTGGTCTAGTGTCAAGAGGGCACTATCAACTTTTTTTTTTAATGTAAAGGGGGGTCACGTTGCTTCTGGTTTTGAAGGCCTTCCGATTCTCTATCCAACACCGCTTTGTTTGTGGAAATCGGCCGAGCCGTTTCAAACTGACAAGCGTTTGAAATTTGCTTCAAATATTTTACAAATAAATCAAAAACCTAAATAACTTTTTATTGCATCAGAATTTCAAGTACCAATTGCAACTATTTCAACAAGTGCTCAAAATGTTCACCGTTCACGTCTTGACAGAAAAAAAGTCGGTTGTGAAATTCATTCCGAACGTTATTGAATGTTTCCGGGGTAATACTGTAACACACATCTGTTATTCGGTCCATAAGTTCCTGGAGTGACTGTGGCTGCGTGACGTACACCTAAGATTTTATGTACCCCTACAGAAAAAGGTCCATAGGTATCATATCAGGTGACCTAGCTGGCCATTCAATGGGGCCACGTCGGCCGCCCCAGAAAATTCTCGTTAAGCCATTCTCAGACAGGTCTGTAGTGGTGAGGGGGTGCACCATCTTGTTGAAAGGTAACATCCATGGTGAATTCATTTGGGTTTGCCCCAACTACTTCTTGAATACTGTGACGGATCTGATTTTGAAGCATATTTGAATACAGATGCCCAGTTAAATTTTCTGCCATAAATATTGGACCTATGATATGGTCACCCAAAATACCAGCCCATAGGTTGATCTTCTCTGGAGTTTGAGTATGACTCTCTCGGAAAATGTGCGGACTTACGTCTGACCAATAACGCACATTCTGTCTATTTACTGTTCCATTTAGATAAAACGTACTTTCATCACTAAAACAAATAGAGTTAATGTAACCGGGATTTTGGGTTATGCGGTCAGACATGACCTCACAAAACTGCAGTCTTCTATGCGGGTCGTCTTCTGTTAATTGATGCAAAATTTTAATTTATATGGGTGAAATTTGTGTTGTTTAAGATATTTTCTCAGTGATCGTAGATACGTCACAAGCCGTGGCTACCGTTTTCGTTGTTTGTTGCGGATTATTAACAACAGCTGCCAGAACGTCGATTTGCTGTTCTTCTGAAATAGATTTTCTTCCATATCCTTTTGTCCTCATTACGCAACCAGTCCTTAGAAATTTACTAACCAATTCCCTTAAGTAGGTACGAGATATTGGATTATTTGGGAAGCGCTCATTAAATATTCTTTCTGCTGGTTATGGGGGGGTGGGACTTTTTACGTCCTCACTATATATATATATATATATATATATATATATATATATATATATATATATATATATATATATATATATATATATATATATATATATATATATATATATACAGAGTGGACACTCTTTTAATGGGATTGTATTGGTAACTTTTAAACCATGAGAGTTAGAAGGTCGGTCAGATGGAGAAAAAGTTGCATTCATAGAAGCATTGTCCAACAGTTCAAACAAATCGAGATTATCAGGGCCGGTTATTGAGATATCATAAGAAAAGTAAATTCTGTCATTTGATTTTTCTTCTTTTCCCACTTTATTTCGAATATTATCAAGAAATGTCACGGGAGTTTTTTATTCGACAGTAAATTATCCTCAATTTGACATAATCAGATTTCGTATCCAACGTTTGTACGCTCTGGCACCCTCAACCTCATTTTTTTAATACGGACCTGCATATTTTATGACACTTTTCGAAATAACTTTTAACACTGAATTCAACGATATATCATACAATGTCATTCAAAGTTGATTTTCAGGTGATTTTGACCCTTATCCAAATTTCTTTGGGTCGGATCTGTATTACATTTAGGTACCTTCAGTTTAATTAACAACATGCAATACATTTCGATAAGAAAATCAACTGACTCATCTTCAACTGAATGGAACGTAACAGAATCAGAGCAAGAAACAAGTAATAATTATTTACAAATTTCAAGAGGTGAAAAACCCAATTCATAATAATTAAACGAAACTATCATTTAATGAAAGAAAAATAAAATGATTATTCGAAAGTAAATGATGAAAATTAATGAAGTAAGTGTCCGGAATGTCCACCATTTTGTAGAATGCACTTTGCGATTCTGGAACCCATATTTCTTATACATTTGCTTATTTCGTCTCCTTGAATACCTTCCCAAAAC